>JAFEMH010006814.1:0-15000 GCA_022495995.1 Adenophora triphylla var. japonica | reverse complement strand
GGGGAGTCTAGAGTCGTCCTTAGGTAGGTCGGCTGAACGTGATCATAGGGCCCGACTCCCATGTTTCCCCTTCTTCTTGTACGGATATGACAACTCAAGAAGGAAATCTTTGCTTCGACTTCTTCGGGCCCCAGAATTGTGGATGCCTTCGATGATTCGGTTGTGCACGGGAAGAATGAGAGAGGTTATGTTCCCGAGGGCCATTGCGTGGAAAGAAGAACTTGCCCTCCGGATATAGTGTGATCCATGAGTTTTGTGAGGTGAAAAAAAGAGAGGATTACGGGCGACCATCTATACTAAGCCGGATTTCGGGGCCAAATTCAAGTCGACCTATGCTAGAGATGCCACTAGGGTAGCTTTTTACTATGGCCAATTTGTGGCCGGCCTTAGGTTGCCACTCGACCCTTTTATCAATGAATTCTTGGAGTGCGCGATGCCTTACCCCTCGGCTCGGAGCTAATACCTGTAGGGTCTGGTATGTTTTGCTATGGTTTGTAGGTTTTTAGGATATGAACCTTGCATGAGAGTGTTTAAGGAATTCTTACGCATCAAGTATAGTGGAGAGGAGATGACCGTCGGTACCCCCTCGAGCCCGATTCGCGTAAGCTTTTCACTAACCTTCCCGGCAAACATAGTGGCTGGAACACTCATGTGGTTGTAGTAGAGAGTAGGTTTGGATGGGAATTTCCCACCTGAGGATTGAGCCCTTAGATGAGAGTGATTATTGGGAGCCAATCGGCACTTTGAATTATACAAGAAGTTGTGTCGACTAGCGAGACAAAGGCTCTTTTAGTTGGGAGAGTCTCGCTCGCCACCAAATATAACTTCATCCAAGCGGGGATGATGGCTGGAGAGGGTGTGGTGCAACCCTTGGTGGCCATTGGTAGGGGCACGATATATCCCGGCCCGGGTTACCCACGCATTGGCCAAATTTGAGGACAAGTGCCGGCAATGTAGGAAAAGCGCCAACTATTGCAAAGAGAATGGAGAGCACGGTGGTAAGATATCCTCGTTCTGTCCTTCTTTACTCGCCCTTTATCTGTTAACTTTGTATGTATGAATAGCTTGACTTGATTGTGATACTTATGCGCTAGATACTGTGGTTCGTATATGACTTGCTCGTACATAGAACTAGTGCTCGTATGTAGAACATTGCATGTAGAACATTTTGCTTTCCATGGTTAACTCGTGATTTGTAGATAGAAAATACTTTGAATGGGGTAGACAACCTTTAGCTCGTTCATTGCTTAACTCGCATTTCTTAGCTCGTTAATTCTTGAACTCGCCATTAATAGTTTGTCACCTTGATTTTTTGTGCAGTTCTGACCCCAGAGCAAGAGGCAAATATGGGTCGTATGCGGTGGTGTCGAGACGGGAAGAAAGCCAAGAAAACTCGCGGTCTTTGCCGCTAACGCTCGAGCTAATAGAGAAAGAGAAGGCTGCGAGAAGGAACGAGTTGCTATCGAAGGATAATGTTGGCATGATTTCGATGGAGATGGCTGAATCTGAGGATCCCTTGTTGAGCAGCAGTCATACCAGGGATGTGACTGAGGATGGTGATGAATCCAATAAATCCGATAAGCCCAATTTGAGCTCCGACCCAACTACTGAAGCCAATGCAGGGACTTCTGGTGCAGGAACAGTTGAAGCAAGCCCTCTGGAGATTGTAAATATTGAAGAAGATGATGTGATGGTGGATGTGGATGACCCGACCCCCTGAATTCTAGGAAAAGATCAAGGACTGAGAAGGGATGGTCCGTTTCATCCAGCCAACTTCCTCCTCCGATTCCATCTCCTACTCGTCCAGAGTCTTTAGAGGATAAGATCAGCAGATTGAGCGATGTGCCTCCTCTTGATGGGGTGAACAGTTTGAGTCGTCGCTACCCCGAGATGAGCCTGGGTCAGGTGGTGGTCAGGAGGGCTATTGACGTCGACCTCCTGGCCCACTTTGCAGATAAGGGGATGACCCCTGAGGAATTCTCAGCTCGATCTGGGATGGCACACTGCGAGGTAATCCTTTAGTTTTCCTTTTTTGCCTTGTCGCCTGTTTATTTAGTTCGTTAGATCGATCTTCGAGCTAATCCTTATGCTTTCCATGTGTGTAGAATCTTACTATGATCGAGCAGGCTAAAAGCTCTTGGAGGGCCTCCATCGAGAGAGAGGCGAGGCCCTTAAGGACTTATCCAAGAAAACTCGAGGCCTTGATGAGCTTAAGGAGACATACGACGATTTGGACTCCTCCTATGATGCTTTGAAGCTTACGCGGACTAATCTGGCTGGCGGATAAGGATAAAGCCTTGGAGGATTTGAAGGCTTCTGATGCTAGGGTTGCTGAAGTGACCAAGGAGAGAGACGCCGATCTCTTGGAGCTCGATAAGGCTAAGAAAGAGCTAGCCGCGATCTCCCAAATCCTCCAAGAAAGAGATTCCTTCTTGACCAAAGCGAATGAAGAGCACAATCTTTGCTAGGGCCATATGGAAGGAGGAGCTCCAGTCATTTGCTAAGAGAGGCGTCGATCAATTCAAAGAGGGAGATGAATACTTTGACTCCATCATTGCCAAGCTAGGGGATTCCTAGAGGCTGGGTAAGCGTCACATGGCCCGTCGGGCTTTAGTCGACCACGAATTACGGAGTCTCTTTGGACCGGCTTGCTCAATGGGCATATGCTCCTCGGTATGACATTGCGGCTAGAGGGGTCATTCATTGGTGCCTTACAACGAAGACGATCTAGCCCATATTGCTCGAGAAGACAAAGAAGAGCAGCTGTGAGCCTTGGGTAGCCCCGGCGTTGGCCCAGGACCTTTGATGTGGCCTTACAAGAGCTAGCGGATATGGAGGATCGGGGATGAGATGGAGGCGGAGGGTGAGTTCGACCATCGGGTCTTCTCGGAGTCGGGTAAGCCCTTGAGCCCTCAACAACTGAACCCGTGAACGAAGATCGAGGCTGCTACCGACCACAATGTCTCCGATCAAGCTATTTGATTTTGGATGAACTCTATGTAATGGAACAAGCCCCAAAACACTTTTGTTCTTTTGATTTCTTGAATATTTGGATGCCTTGGCCCTATTTTTTGGGAGGCAGGATACTTTTGCAAGTTTATTTTCCCAAGTCTTAGCCCGTTTTGGGAGACTTGTTCATATTTAATCGTAGTCGACCTCTCTTTATTGCATGTAGTATGCTTTTTGAAGTAAGTATCGAGCTAGATATAGATAGGATAAATGAGTCAATTTGAGCTTAGAGGCGACTTGATCTTTATTGATTTAGTCGACCTCAAACTTGGTTAACTTTTTCGAACGAGATTGACTATGAGTCGAACTGTTCACAATATTGAAGGCTGACCCGGGGGTCGAGCTAATTAGATCGAAGTCGATTAGTAATCGGACTTGTTAAATAGACAAAGGCGATTAAGAATCGAGCTTGTTAGAACGAAGGCGACTAAGAGTCGAGCTTGTTAGAACGAAAGTCGACTAAGAGTCGGACTTGTTAAATAGACAAGGCGATTAAGAATCGAGCTTGTTAGAACGAAGGCGACTAAGAGTCGAGCTTGTTAGGGTGAGTGTAACACTATGTTTGATCGAATGAAGCTGCGCTTTTCATTGAAGTAGGGAACATGCTTACATCAATTTGAAACTAGAATTAACACAAGCTTGAAATTGGGAGGCTGAAAACTAGAAGTAGTATTTGATGAGGTGGGTGGCGTGCCAAGGATGTTTCAACTCCTCTCCTCCCGGGGTGAGCTATCATGTAGGTTCCTTCCTTGACGACTCGAGTAACATAGGGACCTTCCCGGTTAGGAGATAGCTTATTCTTTGGGTCCTTCTACCCGTTGCTTCGATCTTTCTCAACACGTGGTCCCCTACTTGGAATGACCTTTCCTTGACCTTCTTGTCGTGGTAACTTTTAGTTATTGCTTGTAGTTGACCATTCGAAGGTAATCGTATCTCGCTTCTCGTCGACTAGATCGAGTCGATCAATCTGTGATGTCATGCTCTGATTGAAGAAAGTCACTGCAGGTAGGAAATGCGAGCTCGGCGGGTGCCGTGGCCTCTGATCCATATGTGAGAGCAAAAGGGGTTTCCCTGTAGGCCCCAGAGTGGTTGTACGAAGCGCCCCGAAGAGCGAGGGAGTTCGTCCCGGAGCAATTGTTACGTCGACTACGAGACTGTCTTGAGCGAAGATAGAACAAGTTTATTTGCTTTGCCTTAGCTTGTCCATTTCCTTGAGGATAGGCGACATAGGATTTCAATGCTTGATTCCAACCGATTCATCTACGCCGAAGGCTCACGGAAGCTACGGTCCGTTGTCGGACATGGCTCGAGGAAACCCGAATCGACACCAAATGAAATCGTGAATGAAGTTGATAGCGTTTTCCTGCGTGATGCGAGCTAATGGTTTGGCCTCGGCCCATTTAGTGAAGTAATCTATGGCAACGATCACATACTTGCAATTTCCTCGGGCGGGGAGGAAGGGTCCAATCAAGTCGACACCCCGCATGTCGAATGGCCAAGGCTATGATTGCCCAGTCGGTACGCTCGGTTGTAGGCATATGAGGTAAGTTGGCAAACCTTTGGCATTGATCACATTGTTGAACAAAATTATGAGTATCGGCTCGTGTGTGGCGGTAGTACCCCAAGGTGATTAACTTGTCGGCGAGGTCACGGCCCCGGTGTCCGCCACAAATCCCACTGTGTACTTCATGTATCAATAGGGCGACATCTTGAGGGTGGATACACTTTAGCAATGGTCGAGTGTAGGATCTTCTGAATAGGTCGCCTCCTTGAATGACGTATCTTGGAGCTTCATTTCCTCGATCCAACACTTCTCATGAGTCCAATTTCTTGAGGGATCATCTATGCATTGAATTTTTACTCTTTCATAAGCTGGATTTTCGAGGAAGGAGATGGGTTCATCATGTGGCTCATCTGAGGTGGCTAGTTTCGAGAGGAGGTCGGCTAGCTCGTTGTCCTCCCTTCCAATCCTCTGAATCTCCCAGAATTCCAAATCCTCTATCAGCTCCTTCACTAGGTCGCAGTATTTAATCAACGTGGAGCTAAGTACCTCGTATTCGCCTCTGACCTGGTGTGAATGTGTGCCCCAAATTTTGTTGTTGGATTCACGCGAGTTTGAAGACATCCGAGTTATTTGAAAAACGGAGTCGCCATGCCATTTTGATTACCTCAAAACTTTGAAAAAAGGTTTTATGGGTTCGGAGGTTAAGTTACCCCTTGGGAAGAACGTTTGGCGTTCACCCAAAGTGCCTTGCCGGAGCAAGTCTCCCGAGATTTCATTAATCGTGTTTGCTTGCGTGCTTTCTTTGTGTGCATGTGTTTGAGAGTAAAAAGGGGGAATGTCCCAAGTTATCTTCCGGACGTACAAACCATTTGTTGGTTGTCGCTCGGGATTCCTTGGATTTTATGTATTTGGGATTATGATCCCATCCTCATCTTATGACTTGTGATCATCGCATTTTAACCTCGGGACCCTCGGGACTTGCGTGATCGAGAGAATGACTCTCTTTTGGTCAAAGATGAGGTTCTTTAGGAAGGAATGTCCTTAGCCCATCAATCCTACGCTTTAAGACGGTCGAGCTCGTATAGAGGCTTCATACTCTTTCTTAAGCGATAATTGGAGATATAGGGTTCAAGGTTATCCTTTTCCTAAAGAAATATGGAACCTTTAATGGAAGGAACGATGCAAAGATGAGAACTTTTACACCGGTCCGTTCCAAGGTTGCTAATGGGGACATGGGGGAATGCATGTAAAAATGATACTTTAGTGAAAAGATGGCATTTTTGGAGTGTAAAGAATGTCTTTTGGTTGCAAGGGATGCCTTTTTGTGCAAAGAAAAGATTTTATGTGAAGAATGTATTTTTATGTTGGAAAATAGCATTTAATGCACAAATGATGCATGAAAATGGCAAAGAATGATTTTTTTAATGCAAAGTATGCATTTTGAGTATGAAAATGAGTTTTTAAATGCAAAAGATGCATCTTTAATGTGAAAAGGGGTTTTTTGAGTGCAAAGGATGCACCATTAAAGCAAAGATGTCATTTTGGTGAAAAAGATATCCTTTTAATGCAAATGATCTTTGCTGTATGCAAATGTTTTAGTTTAAATGCAGATTGGTGCATTAGAAAAGGAAAACATCGGTGCAATTTGAAAAGATAAGGAGTGCAAGCTGGCTATGTATGTCGCGCGACATAGGTAGCCTATGTCGCGTGACATAATAAGCCATTTTGCGAAGCCTAAACAAGCGAGATTTGCAGAGGTAACAAGGCACCAAAATGGTCAAGTTACTTCACAAACAAATCTCGAGAGAGCATGTTTATTGATAATGAACACTTCAAGGGTGTGGATATGAGGGATCCACACTCATCTTGAGTGTTCATGCAAAACCAAGTCAAAACGGAGATTTTATATGAAATGTAATGAAATAAAATGTGGATGCAGGTAATATGAAGCTAAAGCATGCAACTTTAATCAGAATACTACATTATTAATGCATGTAACTCATAGATTTCATATTCAAAGGAAAATAGAGAGTGGAAAAGGGGTAGAAACTCGTTACCCTTGAAGATCCACAACTACTATATCAAGTTAGATATAGGAGCCTTCTAGCGTCCTCCTCCGGAGTTGGTGTCCAGCCTTGAGACCGTGAGAATTCCTTGATTCTTGATGTATAGGAAGTGTGTGTGTGTGTGGGAAGTGTGTGTGTGATTAGTTTGGGAGGATTGAGGTGATTTGGGGGGTATGTGAGGAGAGAGGAGGTGTCTGGGCGTATTCCCTATAGAGGGGGACTGAGGGGTGGAAGAGGTGTGTGGGAAAATGAGAGGTGAAGGCCTCTATTTATAAGTACTGCATGGGCTTGTTATGTCGCACGACATAACAAGCCATGATATTCCTTCTAGAAACATGCAAGGTGGCATGGTTCTAGAACTTTCTGGCTGGTTATGTCGCACGACATAAGGAGCCACATGCGGATTCTTCTAGAAACATGCAAGGTGGCGGGTTTCTAGAAGGTTTCTCTGGCTGGTTATGTCGCACGACATAAGTAGCCGAGATCGCTTCTTCTAGAAACGTGCAAGGTGGCAGCCTTCTAGAAGGGTTTTGGGATTAAGAAAAACGTGTTTCTTAATCACCAAGCATTCCCTTCAGCCCTTAAAAGGCTTGGAACAGTTCCGGAATTGTTCTGGAACTTTAGGAAAATCCGGGGAATTACCGGAAAAATTACCGAAATTGCGGGAAAATTAGCGGAAGGCATGAGCCAGATTTGGGTACTTACGAAGCCCTCGGCAGCGTCACTTGCGGGCGAGTGGGGTTGTCGATAGAAAAGGATCAATGCGGCGAATGCCGAGACGGATAGGGTGACCAAGTTGGTCACGTGGCTGGACCTTTTATGAAAGGCTACCTACGTATCCCGGAGGAATCAAGCCATAATCGTAGTTCAAGCATCACTAGATAGTTAGGAACGATGTCTAGGATCCTTGAGATTTTGACAATTCGGAGGCTGTCACCTGAAGAAGCTAGAGCTTATGGCGCTATCTCTTTATGACGGAGATAGAGGTAACTTAAGTTGGGAAACTTGAGCGTACGTCATTATTCGCGGATAGAGGTAGCACAAGTTGGAATGACTTGGGCATACGTCACTATTCGCGGATAGTGGTAGCACAAGTTGGAATGACTTGGGCATACGTCACTATTTCGCGGATAGTGGTAGCACAAGTTGGAATGACTTGGGCATACGTCACTATTCGCGGATAGTGGTAGCACAAGTTGGAATGACTTGGGCATACGTCACTATTCGCGGATAGTGGTAGCACAAGTTGGAATGACTTGGGCATACGTCACTATTCGCGGATAGTGGTAGCACAAGTTGGAATGACTTGGGCATACGTCACTATTCGCGGATAGTGGTAGCACAAGTTGGAATGACTTGGGCATACGTCGCTATTCGCGGATAGTGGTAGCACAAGTTGGAATGACTTGGGCATACGTCACTATTCGCGGATAGTGGTAGCACAAGTTGGAATGACTTGGGCATACGTCACTATTCGCGGATAGTGGTAGCACAAGTTGGAATGACTTGGGCATACGTCACTATTCGCGGATAGTGGTAGCACAAGTTGGAATGACTTGGGCATACGTCACTATTCGCGGATAGTGGTAGCACAAGTTGGAATGACTTGGGCATACGTCACTATTCGCGGATAGTGGTAGCACAAGTTTAGAATTACGACAATTCGGAGGTTGTCACCTAGTTTGGCAATGATGCGGAGGTTGCACTAAACGTATCTAGATTATAACGGAATAACGGAGATTGCGAAAAAGGTTGGATTTTGTAGAGAAGTTGGAAGGAATCAATAGTTTTGTAAAGAAAAGTGGGGCCTTGCAGAATAATTTTTTGTAAAGAAAAGCTGGGATGTATCACGATTATTTGAAAAATAAAATTGAAAATGCCAAGGGCAAATAAGCTGAATCACGAGAGGTAAATTTGTAAAATAGGCCTCGGGGGCACTAGAGGAAAAGCTGAATTGAAAGTGATTGAAAATGCCGGGGGCAATAAAAAAAGAAGCCTACGGGGGACAAAATTGTAAAATGGAGCCTTCGGGGGCAAAATGGTAAAAAATCGGCCACGGGGGCTTAGTATGTCGCACGACATGCGAGGCCACTGTGGACGGTTTATTAAAAATACGCACAGTCGCCATTTGAAATCTAATTAGGCTTGAAATTGAGAGGGAGGCGACGGTGAGAAGAGAGAGGGCGAACATCGGAGAGGGGATTCGAAGGAAATCGAGAGAAATCCAACACTTCTTAGTCCGATTCAATTGAAGAATGCCTCCTAGGCTCTATCCGACCAAGAGGGCTTCTCAACATGCCAACTTAGCTACTCGAAGAAAGGGGTGCAAAGGAATCAACGGCCGTTTCTTCGGAAGCACCAAGAGGAGATTTCTACCCACGACTCGATGAGCATACTTCGGATGTCACGAAGAAGGAAGAGGTAAGAAACCTAGGGTTTCTTGAAAATCTTTCAATTTGTGCGAAATTGATTTGAGCTGAGTTTTTCTTGACTGCATTTGAACTTCATATGGATTGGCTGTGAACATGAATGAATCTAGGAAATGTAATGCGTAAATGCATGCCATACATTGATCCATTTTGACCTACTTTTTGCTTGAGATGATTTCAAGAAATAGCACGAAATATTGATACTTGTGCCATGTTTTCTTGCGGGGATTGCGCACCGTGGCTCCACTGAGGTGATTGGCGAGGCTATGGGATAGCTTGCTTAGGGTAGCCGGAAGCGGAGTGGACTCGCCTAAGGGCATGATTTATGTTTGCTAGGCTAGGGCAATTTTTGAGATGGCGAAGGCCGTCGGAGGGGCACTCGAGAGGAGTGTGGATGCACAGTGAGGGCATTCGAGAGTTACGGTGGGAGACCACTCACTCATTTCACTTCTCTTGGGGTGAGGCAGCAGTCACTCAGCTGGACTTTGCGGTCATCGCGGGACTGCCTTTTACGGATGAGCCGCTCTACATAGAGGAGCCTATACGGGGAGTTGAGCCCCGGCCTATTGCTTGATGATGATTTTATGGGCTTACTTGGTTTCGTTCCCCGGATCAAGAAGGGGAATGGATATGAGTTGGGGGTGCTACATGGCACGATTGAGGCGGAAGCGGGGACTTCTGTTGTGGTAGATGATCCGTTGAGAGCCGGTGAGAGCCGAGAGATTGGCTAGAGCTTTTGTATGGAGTGGGCTTTTCCGACATCTTTGTTCATCAACGGCGCATCTCTGCCTTTGATTTCCTTGTTGGAGCTTTTGAGAGCATGGGATCTTGTCGGGAATCTATCACAGGGGAGGCGGAGGTTAGGCGAGATGTATTTGGCCCTAGATGACGTCCCCCGGTCGAGGAAGCGAAGTACTTCACACCTTTCATCGGCTTTCGAGGTATTCTCTCACCTTGATCTCTTTTCCTTAGCGCATTTCATTATATCCCTTGTTTTCCTGTTTTGACTTTTCTTCTCCTTTTTCGAGGCTTGGGCATACGAGTACTTTGGACATTATGAGTGGCGAGATCAAGGATGAGTTTCCTGCCACCACTTTTCACTGCTCTTCGTCGGTGGACGAAGGATGCCGAAAGCGAACCGAGGCAGCCGGAGGGCTCGAGGTGCGGGATTGCCTCTTATCATGATACGTTGACATGCACGAGAGGGATTCCACGGAGGATGAGCTTGTTCCCTGGGTGGTCGTTATGGCGCTTTGGATTTAGATCACGCTGCGCACTTCACGAGTGTCGCAAGCTGCTGGTGGGCTTGTCAGGAGACGCCTTGTATCTAGGAGAGAGGGTGTATAGACGGCATGGGCCGAATAAGCACGCTCGGATCACGATGATCCTCCGGCTAGGATGTGGTTGCCTCGCCGGTTGGCGAATGTAGATGCTTTGATTGTAGGCATGGCGGCACATCTTTACACACGGGAGGACTATACTTTGTACGTGGCTATGCATCTTCGGTCTCCCGCGAGACCCGGGGTTGGTTATGGTGCTCATAGCGCGGGGCCTTCGGCGGCTACGTAGCTAGACCTCCTTTGCCCCAGACTTTCATTGATTATCGGGGTGGCGGTCGCATGAGGCGAGCTCACATTGATATGTCCCAGACTCATCCTCATCGAATTGCTCCCGCGAGGTTCTAGATCTGTAAATGCTTGTTCCTTACGCCTCTTTGGATTGCTTGCATCTCTTTTTTGTTATCAAGAAGCTGCATTCGCGCTTTTTATGTACGCATGTAACGGGTTTACGCTCGAGGCTTACGAGACATTTGGCCAGAGGGCATATCTGCAGTTATTTGTGGGCATGATTGGCAAGCTCCGAAAGGCATGAGTTTGGAAGAATCGGTGCGTCACGGGGTTCGATTGATATCTCTCCACCTGGCCAAAGAGAAGGAAGAAGAGCGCTCGATGGCGTGGGCACCGGCGGGAGCACTAGAGGACCGACGCCTCGGACAAAGGCTGCAAATGTGCCTCTTTACGAGACCCATTGAGATTGATGATGATGATGAGGATGAGGATGAGGATGGTGGGTGAGACGGCCCACGGACTATGAGCTTGACTCCATTGTTATCACGGAGCTCGGCGACTACTATCGCACGGGGACCATAGCCTACGAGGCACCTTCGGACGACCACGATGATGAGCCGAGAGGAGGCTGAGGATGACGGCGAGGATGGAGATGAGGAGAGGATGATGAAGAGGGTGATGGAGAGGATTCGAGTAGCCCCTTTCCCTTAGACATTTATGACTTTTGGTTATTGTACCCCCTTTGGGGAAAACCCATGTTATTATTTTTTTTATGCACAACTTTTGGACTTGATCTACTTTGTATGTACAAATGGTTTGAATGGATGACTTGGATGGATTTTTAGCTTGTAAATGAATGCATGAGTGTGTATGGGGTAAATGAACCCTTCCTTATGCATTTGAGAGGTGGATGGGTGGTATTTACAGCCATTGACAAGTCGGGGATTGCCACAGGGAGAACGAGGAAGGCTGCAGATTGCGATGTACGATGTGGCTTATTATGTCGCACGACATAAGAAACCCAGCCCAGCTAGGTTTGTCGCGTGACATAAGTAGCACTGGCCGAATTTTCATGCCCTTTGGCCTTGGGTGGAATTGCCGACACGGGTTGGAATTGTGTGACCAAAAGAGGTCACCTACCTGGCCTCCTTGGGACAATGGCAAAGAGATATTAGTCCCTCCCTATAAGGATGGAAACGGGGTGACCTAGGAGGTCAAACAACCAATCCTTCATAGGAAAGTGCCAAATCAAAAGAGGTGACCAATATGGTCGGGAAATTGGACTCTCATGAAAGGCTTACGCACCATTGGAGAGTGGAGAAAGAAAAAGGTGACCAATGTGGTCGGATGGGTGAACCTTTATGAAAGGCTACCTACGTATCCCGGAGGAATCAAGCCTTGATCGTAGTTGAAACTTCATCTAGACGAGTTAGGAACGATGTCTAGGATTTTCGACGTTTTGACAATTAGGAAGCTGTCGCCTAGAGTTACCTCGTTATAACGGAAGTAACGAAGGCGCTTTTGGGAGAAAACGTTATCATTAGCAATTGGCACGTTACTTGAGCCTAGGGATGATTTTCTCTTGGAAACATGGTAGGGGCCCAGAAATTTGGATGCACATAGGGAATGTATTTGGAAATTGTTAAAGACGGGTTTCAAGCAAGTGGGATCGTATTCCTTGGGTGTGGGTGACTATTGCTTTTATTGAGATGTTGTCAACGTGGACTAGAATTCCTCCTTGGGGTGAGGCTGGGTTTAAACCTCGGGTCTTGATTAAGGTCCTTTTCTTAAACTACAGGCGCTTGAAGGCGATGCGACGGGCTTTTATAACCAAAGCGAGATGTTGAAGTGACCAAACCTCTCTTCTAGGGATGGATGTGACTTATCGGAGCCCGGTCGAGGAAAAACTTTGCAAAGCCCCAATATCTTACTAAAGCAAGGAAAGATCCTTTCATTTGGCAAAGCCCGGTTGAATGAGCGAGTGGCGAAGTGACTTGGCGAAGCTTCGGTCACAGTGACCTAGCGAAAATCCCAATATGGTAGTGCTGCGGAAGTGATCTGAGGTTGATACGAACAAGCTGAACCCATCTAGGGACCTAGTGAAGAACCCGATGAGAACCCAGAAAATGGCTAAAGAAGCCCGGTTTAAAGGAATGCTTTGACAGAGTTTTCGAGCGGCCCTAATGCGAATTGTGGCGAGAAGAGGGAAAACCTATCCTTCTCTCTCTCTCTTTTTTTTATTATTTTTTTTATTTTCCTTAGTCGATCAGTCAACCTAAAGGAAATGTGAAAGACAATATTCTTAGAAATTTATACATGCAGGGGCATATTTTTCGAAAGGTGGGAATAGATCCCGATCTTGTGTTATTTTGATGGCCTTATTCGATGTAGGCACAAAAGCTCGCTTTGGGTCTGACTCTTTTGAGAGAGTATAAGCGTAGAAAGGTTGGTAAAAGTGTATGGAAGCCCTGGCGATAGAAAATCAGTGTTTAGCGCTATCTTTCCTAAGATGTAGAAAAGGAAGACTTGTCAAGACATCTGAAAACTTGTTTTATTTACAATGATCACAAGATTGCTTAAAACCCTTTATTAATGTTCGGGTTATTCAACCACTAATCTCGATATGAACAAACATTCTTATTAATCATGAGGAGAAAGTCAACCAGTGTCGCGGATCAAGGTTGGCCGGTGTGAAAGAAAGGTTTGTGTATAGGGAGGGTCATTTGATGAGACCGGGTTTTCTGGAATCTGGCTGTGTCTATGGGAGAGGTCATTTGATGAGACCGGGTTTTGAGAATTTGGATATGTTTATGGCCAGGACCATTGCTTTGGTTGCCTACGTTCCCTCGTTGTGAGGAGCTCGGAGTCGCGCGTAGTTCGGCCTTGGCGGGCTGTTTTGGGAAATGGGATTTGTGGTTCCTTTAGTGAAAAGGCTAGGATGAGAAGGCTGGATGATGAGGCATGGGCCTCGGGATGATTCCTTGACCAAGTCATTCTTGGACGGCTTCAATAACTTTCGATTCTCGTCTTTCATTGGGGAGAAAGGACTTGCATATGCCTAAAGGCTTATGAAATGCTTACGCTTTTGCTTCGAGCCGCCCCATTGTTGTCGACAACTTTCATTTTTGAGCTTTGGTCTTGCTGTCAGTCGAAGCTTTTGATTAGTACTTATTTGGGTCCTTGGCCTCATTTTTCTTTTATTTTTATGTGCAACCTGTTTTTGCCTAGAGCCGCCCTTTTTGGGATTTTCGGCCCTAGTGGGCATTACTCTTTTTGCACCAAGATTTCTTCTTTTTTTTTATATATGTGCAACCCTGTTTTTGCCTATTTGCCCTTTTAAGGATTTTCGGTCTAGGCCCAGGTATTACTCACTAGCACACATTTTTCTTTTCTTTTTTTTTTTTTTATTCTAGGCACTGCGAGGGACGAAGGCGAGCCCCTACAGCGAACATTCTTGATACCACTTGAAGTCTAAGCGAAGCCCCTAGGTTGTTGTCGACACGGGGTCAATCTTTCGAAGGCGAGTGGCCTTTTTGTCGTTCCTTGATGATGTCGCCGTCGTTGACTTGGTCGAGATGAAGGTGGACATGGTTGTATGGCTTTGATGAAGGCCTTTTGTGGGGTAAGGAAGGTGTATGGCTTGATGGCATTAGTTGACTTTCTCAGCAGATTAATCTTGGGAAACGTTGATTATTTCGAGAGATTGTTCGTTAAGCTTGATAAAGTGATCATATAAAATAAAACCATTTCATTAAATGTAATGTAGGTGTGCAAAATAATGTCTGTAAGTCCTAGCAAGAAAAGAAGAAGACTCTTTTATAGAAAAATTGAAGATTGTCAATACAATGTCCGTAGAGGACTTAATTGAAAGGAAAAAAATACTAGGACCTACGAAGGTTGGCTGAGAGACTATTTTTCTTTTTCTTCCTTTTTTTTTTTTTTTTTAAATCTTACTCGGGGATAAGTAGACCCCTGGTCTAGCTCCTTTCTTAGTAGGATTGGGTGTGCAGGGGAGCTTGAGCTTTCCTTCGTAGATCATTGCCTGAATTTACTTCTTCGAGATCCACACACTTGTTACATCACATGACCATAATGCTTGTGAAGTACTTTCATGAGAACTTTGTCTTTGTCGACTTCTGCTTGAGTTTCTTGGCTTATAGCTCTCGAGAGGAGTGAGAAGGCCTCGTTTAACCAAATCGTCGAAAACTTTGCTCATGGGCATCCCAAAATCATCGGTGACGTTTACTGACCTTGTATCTCCTGAATCGACCTCTTATCATAACTTTCTATTTTTGTGCCAATGAAGATTCTCGAGCTTCCCGTGCTTTTATCAACTTACGGATCTAAATGACTCAAATAGGTGCAATCATCATCGCGTGTTGTGCCCATAGGTATCGATGGAAAAGGACAATGCTTGGACTCAT
>JAFEMH010006813.1:0-111760 GCA_022495995.1 Adenophora triphylla var. japonica | reverse complement strand
GGCGGAATGGAATGAGTCAATTCGGTACGGTGACTTCATTTCTTAGCCCCGTTTGGTTCGTTGGAATGAGGAAATTTTTCCATTCCCTACGGAATGAATTTTCATTCCTTCCAATTTTGGGAAAGGAATGATTGAATTCCTTTGGCAATGGAAAAAAAAATTTGACCAAAATATCCCCAAACCCAAAGCCACCCTTACCCCATACCCACCCCCACCGAGCCCCTACCCTACCCCCCACTCTCCCGCCCCCATGAAATTTTTTTCCCTGCCTACCCCCATTCGGCCACCTTACACCCCCACACCCCCACAAAAAAAACAATTCCCCTACCTACCCCCTCCCCCCATCAGCCACCCTTACACCTTTTACCCACCCCCGCGCCCCCACGAAAAAAAAAAATTCCCTACCTACCCCCTCCCCCAATCCGGACCGGCCACTGCCCCCCCACCCCACCCTTTGCACCCTCACGAAATGTTTTTTCCACCTTTCTACCCCCCCGTCATCCCGTACCTACCCCCCACCCCTGACCCCCCATTTTGAAAAAAAAAATATTTTTACTCATTTTGCATACCCCTACCTACCCCCCCACACGAAAAAAATATTTTTTGAAAAAAAGGGTAAATTAGGACATTTTATATGCTTTCATTCCATTTCTATAATTTGTATTTTCAAACCAAACATTAGATTTGCCAAGGAATTGAATGACAATTTCACATTCCATTAAAATTGCCAACCGTGGAGGAGGTTTTGACCGGTTTTTCCATTCGATTCCTTAAGGAATTCAATTCCATTGACCATTCCATTCCTTCACTTTTTTTCCCACAGAACCAAAGCGGCCCCTTAGTGTAGGGTTGGTTTGGTCATTTGCTTAATAAACAAGATTCGCATATCTCATTATAATTCATAATCATGTGAGTCTAACATACCATCACTTATGGAGTTTAGAAATGCGTTTCTGGTTTATATGGCTTCATTGTGAGGTAAATTCAGGGGATTGCAACATCTTGGAAAGCATTCGGCATATCATCAAATTTGAACCGAGGCAGATCAAAAGGTAAAATTACTTATATAATTAAATCATTATTTAATTAGTTTTTATTATATCTCTCATACTGAGGAAAAAATGGAACGTGCATTAAGGAAATATCTCTCGAGGACTCACTTCAACGGTTAGAAAGACCAAGTCAAGAATCAAGAGGATCATGCTTTTGAGATTTTACAGGATAGTTTGTTAGGTCCTTAGTTATCTTGTTTTTTTATTTTATTTATTTAAAGAGTTGATAGGTGGAGACACAACACACACAATTCACACATACGGCTATTATATTCCGCCATGTGGCTCGAGCTTTTGTATCTCCCTAAAATATCAATACTACCTATTAGTTTGGGACGAGAGGTGACCATAAACACCTTCAGAGGTTTTGTGTTGGCAGCAGAATAGTTGTCTCAAGGGCTTTCCTAGTTATATGATTGTGTCATCTTATTTTCATTGCTACACCAATTTTACTCCATTGTGCCCTTAATCTCATATTCGATCTTCGATTTGATCCATTGTTTTTTCACCCAAAACAATTTGGCGCCCACCAATAGGGCCATTGGTTTTAATCGGTTTAAAATCCTTACATTTCTACCATGTCTACCCAACCTATGACTTCCCATTTTGCCCGGCAAAACTATTGCTATCCCTGGCAGCGTGAATCCCCGAAACTAATGCTTGAGCCGGCAACCGAGGCCAGTTGATTCATTTGCCTCCTCCTCCTCCAGCAGCTTTGAGATTACGGCAAGAAAGCGAGATGTCTCCATCTCCTAATCCCGAAATCAAGAGTATGCTCACATTCGGATGAAGAATCGAATTTGGATCGCCAACGAATAGCACCTCATTGATAAGCTAGAGAAGCTTGATAAAGGTGCGAAAAGGAACAAGATTTGCTTTCTCTAAAAGAATGGATGTTATCTCCACTATCCGTCCTAGAGTCCTCCAGCTTCCAACATTAGGGACGGCTCCCATACCTTAACCAATGAATTCCTTCCAAATGGCTTCATCTATAAGGATGTCGTCATCACCAACCCTGGCGCGTCTTCTCGCTTTCTTGGCGACTTACGTGGCGATGTCGACACAGCTGCTAGCTTTAACCGATTGCCTACAGGGATGACTTTTCCGGAAAGGACCCATCTTCACTAATAGCACCATCATGACGTCCTCTGCCGAGATAAACCTGCTAATCCTTTTGTTAATCGCAATACTAGTTCTGCTTTGGATAATCTTTTAACAAAGTCACTCACTTAACCCTTTTGCGAGTACCTTTACATTTGTGAATCGGCTTCGAGGGAGTTGAGGGACATGATCATGGGAATGTGCCGCCCGATCACCCCACCTATCCGCGGAGTCTCCCAACATGTTACAATCGGTCTCGCTTTACTCAGACAATTGCGCATGTATCGACATCCTAAAGGATTCGGCGTGCCGGCCATGAGTTGGCCATGATGGAAGCTCGAATCTGAGGAGCATGTCGCCCTTTACCAAGAAAAATGGAAATGCGTTTGCATCCCGCTCCGGTTTCCTAAGGCTTGTTTGTGTCGAGGTTCGGTTGCCGACGTTGGTGGGACCCGGCATTGAAGTGGAGCTGATTACCGTGCAGCCTCCTGGTTCTATTGGGTCATTCGCTCGGCTAGTCGCTTTTTGTTCAACAATCCAATTCTCTTTGCAGCCCGGCCGGTTCGAAAAGCTCGCTAGTGATTTGTGCACTGTAGACACCCCATTACGAACCCATCGGATCAAATTTATACCACTCTAAGTCTCGCTTTGAGTCAGAAGTAGAAATCCACAATTTCGTCATGTTTCGTTAAGTTTTGACTAACCACCATTAGTTTTGGGACTAAAGCGCATACGAGATAGCGAGGGAAGGACGGAATTGTCCACGGGAGCAATATCTCGCGCAGGAATGGCGTGTCTCGCGCGAGATATTATCCCTCTGCGGCATGCGAGATGACGGTTTCCTCATCGATTTCAACCTCTTTTCGAGATAAAACTTCATCCATCCGACTGACCAATAGAGTTTGGAGTCTGGAACCTTCTTGAAGTGTTTGATCTCATCCTCAACACCCTCCAACACCTATAAATACTTGGTGACTTCCAAGGTTCAAGAGGTCCACAATTCCACAATGCACACACATTTCTTGGTTTCTATTCTTGAAAGATTCTGTAAAAGCACCTATAATCACCTCAAAGTTTGTTTGTCAACCTTGTTGATAAACAAACATTAAGACCAGTCAAGGCGAGGCGAAGCTCTGTCCACATCAAGATCGATTCTAAACTTGAGTCGAAACTGCCCAAATCACCTCACGCAAGGTAACCCCTAAATCCCTTTCCTAATTGATTGTTAGAGTGGTATAAATCCATAGAATCTAGGGTTCGGCCTAGAGCCTCTCCAAATCATGGGGACGGTCTCGAAGCAATCGATCCTACATTTCGTTTAACCAGATTAAATGGATCTTTATTTGTTTTATTTGAAATCTTCTTCTCTTTTTTTGAAAAACCTCTCTTTTCTTTAGCAAGACCGATCTCAAGATTGGGTGGAATGGGTGCTCCTTGACCTTCCCATTCCATAACCTAAGCCGAACCCAAATCTCTTTCAAATGGTTTTTCTATGTTTTCCAAACAATAATATAGGTGGCGACTCAAAAATCCCTCACAAGCGCTCACGGTGGCGACTCCGGCTGAGGACTTAAAATTAAGAGGCTTAAACTTGCGTCAAAATTAAAGAGAGGTTTTCAAAAAAAAATTCGTTTTTTACGTTCCCGAGATCGAGGCATATCTCGCACGAGATATCGATCTCATGAATATCGCCTCGAAAATCTGGTTGTTTTACGGTTTCTCCTGTTCATCTCATAGTCCAAGACGAGAGTCGAACACGCAAGGATCCCGAGAATCCATTATCTGCGAGTTCCCACTTATGTCTTAAGGCCTCCACTTAAGATGTCGAGCTCGAAATCGTATTTTGATTAAATAATTGATTGTTATTTATAAATTGCGTGTGATTGGGTTTTATTTAATTAAAATCCGGTCCATTGGGGATTCGGGAGTTGTAACTTAATTTATTCATCTCTCTCTCTCTCTCTCTCTCTCTCTCTCTCTCTCTCTCTCTCTCTCTCTCTCTCTCTCTCTCTCTCTCTCTCTCTCTCTCATTACTTGGAACTACGACGGCCTGAGTCTTCCTAAATTGGGAGAAACGTAGGCAACCATTTGGTGCGGCCGCTATCTGTTTTTACTTTTAATTTTCAAAAAATAAAAATTTCTATTTTATCTATCACCTAGATTGAACTATCCACACCACGCGCACTCATGATATATACGTCATTTGCCTTTGCGCATACCCTCTATAAACCGGGACCCAGCGCTAAGGACGGATGACGGTAACCACCTAGTCGCGGTCTCTCCCAGTTGGATCATCTCACTCCGCGTATTCAATCCACCTAGATTGTCATATCGCGGGGAGCCTAACCTTCCATACTGCATCGCCACATTTTCATGTAGATTGTCTTTTAGGATCGCTCCGTGACCGGTCGGTTTGACTCGGTGATCTTTTCTTGTTTTTGACCAAAACAAAGCCATGTAAAATTGACAATAAGAAGGACTCGAAAAAAGCCCCTCGGAAAAAGTCCCTTCGGAAAAAGTCCCTTCGGAATGACCCTTTCGGATGTCCCTTTGAAAAAATAATAATCCTTAAAAAAACGATCTTACATGGCTTTGTTTTACAAAAATCGGATTGATTGCTTAGTCGTTAGGTTCGATAAAGGCCTTAGAAACCCCTCATCGGATTTTCCGTTTCGACCAAAAATTAGGATTAATAAAAATCGACTTTCCGTGTGATTATCTCGCGTGTGACTACATGTATCGCGCGGGATAATGTCTCTGTTTCTTGAAAATGAGCACGAGCCATTTAAGCATGCTTAGGACTTGTTGGGGCTAGATTTGATCTGATATCGTCTCTGCATCTCTTACATCGGTTTTCGAAGCTACTCGACTTCAAGACTCCCGACACAATGTCTACCGAAAAGGGCGTCATCACCAAGAAGGACCTTGAACAACCAACTCTGCAAGGGTTAACCAAGGCCCTTGTCGAGAAATGGAACATGTGGAAGGTTGGAGAGAAGCCTTTGATTTACCTTCCACCCGGCATTGCTAGAGATTTCCGGAAGATGGAAAGTGGCTCAGACGGACAATCATACGTGCAAGAAGAGCTAAATGACATCAAGGCTCAACTCGCTAAAGCCTGCGGACAAATTGACAACGACGATGCATGGCACAACTTGGAAGAATCCATCAGGCGACAAGACAAAGATGTTGTTTGAAGAACTTGAAGAAGTCAAAGCGAACTTCGAGGCTATGACCCCAGTGTATCAACCTCGAAGCCCACATTGAAGATGACATTGATGAAAGGGTCAAGTATTGCCTCAATACTCTTTACCGTGACCTCAAAGAACAAATGGAAGAAGAATATCGGTCTCGCCACCACGTCTTTGTGCAACACTACGAGAACCATATTCGAGACCTCCACAATCAAATGGCTAAGCGAAGGAAGGGTAGGATTTTCACCGACTTTGGAGGGATCTCTCTCGGACACATATTCGAAGTCTTCACAAGGATGGAGTGATGAAGCGAATGGAGGGCTACCAACCCGAGAGGGAAGGTCGAGCTCCACACCTCTATTGCTTCTACCATCAATGTCATGACCACCACACCAATGATTGTTTCAACTTTGAAGAATGCGATCGAAGACTTAGTCGACAATGACACCATCAAACTTGCTCCTAGTGGAGGTGCCCTTGGTTGGATTAAGAAATGAAGGCTTCCTTTTCTTTTGGTTATTTACTTTTATTTGCAAAAGAAACGGTTAGTAGTCTAGTTTAGTTTGGGTACTACTTGCCTAAAATCCTCATTTGTGGGCAAGTGTACCAAGTTTGCTTTTCAATAATAGCTAGTCGGTATTTCCCTTTTCAATTTTGATTACTTATCGAGAAAGCAACGTGAATGTCATAGAAACTTGCAACGAAAGCGAATTACTCCAAGGCACTTCGGTTTTAAACCTTCTGTTTGGAGAATGATGCAAGCAAAAAGGATACTTCCACTGGCTTGGGGCTTGGAAAACACTGAAGGGATAACGGAACCACCACCGGTTCCCCACCGCACTGAAAGCATGGCCTAGGATACATCATTTCCATCCACGATGGGGATGACGAAGAAGAGTGGAACTTCACTCAAATCAAGTGGGAAGGAACCGCATACAAAGGCTACAATAACCCAAAGGCCAAGAATTACAACCTCGAGCCATATCGAAAGACACTCAATGGCTACTTCGTCTGGGAAGGGAAAGCATTCCCTACTTTATCTTTTCGGAACCATGGGTGATGATAAAGGAAAGCGCCAACCGGGCTTTGAAATCTTCGGCGGCGCAATGCTTCACCGGATAAACAGAACCCGTCTCACTAATCCTAATGAGTTTGTGGGGTACGAAGAGCGAGAAATGACAAGCGAATGGGACTTTGTGTTGGGAGAAGACATCTTTGCGATAGTTTGAAGACTGTGCGGTTAGAAGACGGACGGATCCATGCAATCTCAAGGGGGCGGCTCCAACCATTGATTACACAAGGCTAATACGAAATGTGATGAGCCAATTCTAAGCGGCACGTCACTTGGGGAGGACCGATTGTTGATGAAGACTTCACGAACAAAGAGCTTGGTTGTACTCCCGTCCCGCGGGAAGATAGGCCATGTAACTTTCGCATTAGAAAGCGAGGCTCCACCTACGATGAACTCACTCAAGAGGAAATCGAGGCGGTGGCGAACATGTATTCCACTTACTTCCTTAATGAAAACTTTGATCTTTAAGTACCACGAGATTGCTAACATCGTGAATGATGAATTAACTAATAATAATCAATATAACTTGAACACGTTAATAATGAATCATACGATGAGATAGATCAAGAAAACGAACAAATCTTAAAAGAATTAGCTAAGCAAGTAGGTCGTTGTGGAAAGAATGGCCACTGTTGACGATGAGGAAATGCAAGCGGTTAATCTTGGGACGACGGAAGACCCCGAGAGAAACAAAGATCAGCGATTCTTCAAGGGGAAAACGGAGAGCCTGACTCCTCGAGAGAATATATCGACGTCACTTGGTCCTACAAAGATATGCACAGGTTGAATCGGAGTCAATTGCTAGAGCACAAGATACCGCTGCTACCCAACGCCAAGCCGGTCAAACGAAACTACGCGAGAATCAAGCCGGAATGGTCAATGCAAGTAAAAGAGAAATCATGAAACTCTGAACGTAGGGTTTATCAAAGTGATCGAATATCCGGAATGGGTGGCAAACACGGTGCAAGTAGCCAAGTCAAATGGGAAGATACGAGTTTGTGTTGATTTCGGAGACTTGAACAAGGCATCCCCTAAAGATGACTTCCCGCTGCAAACATAGATATGTTGGTCGACGCCACTGACCGCATACGAAGTTCGCTCGTTGTCGATGGCTTCGCGGGGATATAACCAAATCCTCATGGCGAGAGGAGGATCGGCACAAAACAGCATTCACCACCTTGGGGGACATTTTGTTACACGGTCGTGCCATTGGCCTCGAAGGCGGGGCTACTTACGAAGAGCGATCACGACACTATTCCATGACATGATCCACAAAGAAATAGAGGTATACGTGGATGACATGATTGTCCACTCAAAGGGGACGAGATGACGGCACTTGAGAGATCTCGAGAAAATTCTTCGATCGGCAGAGACGGCCTGAGATGAGACTTCAATCCCAGCCAAATGCTCATTCGGAGTGGTCAAAGGGAAAGTCTTAGGGTACGTAGTCCTTTGGCGCGGCATAGAAGCGGGACCCCGCCAAGATAAAAGCCATCACGAGACATGCCTCCACCGGACACGAAAAAGAAGTAAAGGGATTCATGGGCGAGACTCAATACATCGATCGATTCATTAATCAGCCCGGCTACAATGTGCGATCCTATCTTCAAGCTACTTAAGAAAAATGCACCCCAAGAGTAGACCAAAGAATGCCAAGAAGCATTCGAGGAAGTTAAGCATTACTTAACTTCCCCACCCATCCTGGTTCCACCACACCAAGAGAAGCCCTTGAAGTTGTACCTCACGGTTACTGACAATGTGCTAGGGGCTATGCTCGCTCAAGAACAGCCTGCCTCACACATAGAGAATGCCATCTACTTTGTCAGCCGCAGATTCCAAGGTAGCGAAATCAACTACTCTCCACTCGACAAGTCTGCTTGCTCTTGTTTGGGTTTCACAAAGGCTAAAGCACTATATGGAAGCTTTCCGGTTCGTCTCATTGCAAGAATGGATCCGTTGAAATACATCCTAGACAAATCAAATTTGTCTTCGAGATTGGCCAAATGGTACTTCATGCTCGCGGGACATGATATCACTTACGTCACTCAGAAATTCGTCAGGGGGAGTGTATTCGCAGATCAGTCGGCCGAATTTCCTTGTGACGAAGTGAAGGGGGAAGACCCGCGATTCACAGATGAGGACATCATGAGTATAGAAGAAGAAAATAAGTGGCAATTATTTTTGATGGCGCGGCCAACAAAGAGAGGGTTCGGCATCGGAATGTTGTTAGTAGACCACGACGACATCTATACTCCACTAGCAATACGTCTTGATTTTGACGCCACCAACAACACCGCAGAATCATGAAGCTTGCATAGCGGGGCTTGAGGCAGCCCTAGAACGCAACGTGCTTGAACTCGAGGTATTTGGGGACTCCCGAGTTAATCATCAATCGAGACCTTTGCGAAGAAGTGGAGGATCCAAGATCCAACCCTTCAAAGATACGGTGCCCACCTCCAGAGGGTGCAACAATTTCGGGATGTCTCATTCCACTATCTTCCTAGATATAAAAATCGGTTTGCCGACGCATTGGCCACGCTCGCCTCCTTGGTGAAATCCCTAAAGGAAAGGCGGTCAAACCCTTCAAAATAACACGGCGTTCAACTCTGCCTACTGCACCGTTATAGATCTCCATATTTGCAAAGACAAATGGTTATCCGAATGTGCCATTGTTGAGAACTCCGAGAAGAAAAACCATGGTACCATGATATTTGGCATTTTCATCTAGATGGAACCATCCCACACGAGACAGGACGAGAAGACTCGGATCGCCCTTAAGAGGTTGGCCGCTAATTACGTCATCATTGCTTTGGCCGTCTATTCAAGAAGCATTCCCAAGGAAACCTCCTTTGTGCCCACCGAGGAAGAGGCCCGAGAAATAATGGACCATGTTCATCAAGGCATATGTGGAACCGCAGCGTAAGCGGAAATATGCTCGCCAAAAGATCATCGAGCAAGGGTACTTTTGGCTAACCGTGGAAGCCGATTGCACCAAAATGGTCAAGAAATGCCATAAGTGTCGAGATACATGCCAACCTTCCGGCACGCACCACCTTCCTTGTTGTACCCTATGACTTATCCTTGGCCGTTCTCGACATGGGGGATAGACGTGATTGGAAAGGTCACACCAGGGGCAAATGGACCTTTGTTTCGTTCTAGTAGCCATCGACTATTTCACTAAATGGGTCGAGGCCGCCTCTAAGGTTTTGAATGCCGGAAAGGTTACGAGAATTCATCAAATGCAACATCATATGCCGATATGGGGTCCGGCGAGAGATGATATCCGATAATGGGTCGCACCGAGAAGGAAACCGATCGCCTCCTAGCAGAGTACAAAATCACAAGAGCACAAGTCGTCTCCTTACGAGGCCTCAAACGAATGGAGCGAGTTGAAGCCGCAAACAAGACAATCGAAACCGTCATCGAGAAAAATGGCGATCCTTTGGGAAAGCGGCCCGACAAGTTACCATTCGCCTTGTGGGGATACCGCACGTCGGTCCAGAACGGCTACGGGAGAGACTCCTACGCCCTTACATTCGGAATGGAGAATTTGTCTTGCCAATAGAATTGGAAATACCATCACTTAGGGTTCTCTAGAAAACCAAGTGAACGAGGTCGGCGGTTAGAAAGCGGATACGAAGAGTTGGCCACGCTAGACGAAAGGAGGTTGAAAGCAAATGAAGCACACCCAAGCTTACCAAAGAAGAATGGCAAGGGCTTTCAACAAAAAGGTTAAGACAAGGAACATCAGAGTAGGCGACCTGGTTCTCCGTGAGCATCGTCCTGGACCTTTTAACCCGCTAGGCAAATGGGGACCAAGATGGATAGGACACTACATCGTAAAGAAGATATTCTCTGTGGGAGCCCTTCGGTGAGTGGACTTAGACGGAGATCAACTACCGAAGCCGGTCAACATGGACAAGCTCAAGAAATACTTCGCGTGACTTGGCCCCCTAAAAGAAAAAATTGCTCGCTAGGTTGAAAATCCCGAAGGGACGGCCTTAGAGCAAAAATTAGAGCTTGCACAAGAAAAGAAGCCCGCTAGATTGAAAACACAAAAAGGCAGTCTAGGCAAAAGAAAGGGTGTGCATAAATAAAAAATAAAAAAAAGGGGGAGGGGCCTTGTCTCACGCAAGATTACCCTCGGCAAGCCGTATTTTGTCCTTTTTCTCTCAAAAATGAACTACGTTAGACACGAGCCTCTTATTTAATTCTTGTAAAAGAGGAACGAAGGCGGCCTTCGGGTTCGGTCTAATCAAATAAATAAATCTACTTTTGTCCTTTTATTAATTGAATGCATTTTATTAACGGCAAAAGGAAATCCTAACCACAACGACTAATTTACTAAGCTAACAATCTTGAAAAAATATACTAATAAAATAAAACTATTGATCTATCAAAGCAATCTCTTGGTACTTCTTAAGATCTAGCTTTTCATTGACTTGGTAGGCCGGCGGACATGATCACCACCGTCTTCGCGATCCCTCTTGCGCTTTGGACCCTTCGAGGCGGAACATCCCTCGAGACGATCAAAGCCAGACTCTGAAAGCCTCTTGAAGACATTGGGCCTATCCAAAGCTTGCGTCTTCCCAGGCATCCCTTTGCCTCGCCTCTCATACCAATCCCCGTCAAGAAAATCCTAGGTTGGATCGGTTCGTACATTAGCAGGATCAGACTGAGCCTCGCTCCTTCGCAAAATGCAGCTAGCTACAAAAGAATCCCCTAACAGTGGAAGCCGTAGATCATCAATCTTCTCCACACTAGGGTGACCGTTATGAAGAAACCAATCCAAATACTTGTCGGATAAGAAGATGCTTGCATTAAAAGTCCGAAGGTTCGACCATCGGTCCCGACTAGTTCCTTCACCCCATGCTTGAGCTAGCTAGCACTGCGCAAACTCTACTCCAATATAGGACACTTCACGAGAGGTCCCCTTGAAAAGATAAGTGTCCTGCTGTGACCAAGCGACGGAGCACCGTTTGGGAAAATAAAAGGAGGAATCTCGCAAACCCGTAAGAACAACCCTGTCAAAACCCTTGGTATTGGAAACATATTTGTTCAATCTCCAATAAGGTGGACACCAAAGGATATCAGCAGTTACCATCTTCGCAATCAACTCAGCCCACTCATCCGTCGAGAGATCCTCGATCAACAACTTTCGCGTATGATAGGTGAAAGGGGAATATTCCAACGGGGGACCTACCAACTTGAGATGCTCCCTAAGCCAAATAGTCAACAAAAGAGGACTCCACTTGAGTCTTAGCACCGATCTTATGCGGCTCATCAAGACCATGCAGGGTTTCACCCAAAATAAGCGGGATAATGTTCCTAGAACGTTTTCTAGCCTGCAGAACAATCTCCACCAATTGGGAGTCAACCAAGCCATTCCTGCATGTAAATAAAACATCTCCGAAAAGAGAAAGGGCCAGAAAGTTCCGTTTGTAGACATGAAAGGCATCATCATCTGAATCTCATTGAATCGCTCGGGAAAGGAAGAAAAATCCACCCACCTACGGTGAACCAACTCGTAGCAAGTATCAAGGGGATCCCTAGCAATTCATTCAAGGCCTCTGAATGATTCCTATTGTATTTAGGAACATCAATCTCACCCGATCAAAGGCATATCCAAGATAATGGCAAATTCCTCCACAGGTAGGCACCATCTCATTCAAAGAAAAATTGAAAAAGATGGACAGAGGGATCCCAAAATCTAGCGGCACCACCTGCAATGCATTCCAATCCGGTTGGAGGTTCTTCAAGGTGAAAAGGATTCTGAATCCGAATTTTGCTATAAACCTATTGCGAGATCGGTTGCGAAACGACCTCACAAAATCTCTTGATGCTTGCTTAAAGGCTTCAACCACTTCAAACGACAAAGAAAAATCATCAACAATCATGGACATTGGGGCGATCTCCTTGGAAGCCATGGATCACAGGGTTGAAAAAGAAGACAAGAACTCCACCCTAACAGAATATCTCTAGAGTTTGAAAGGCTAGGATGTGTTATCTGGCCGGACTACAGGGCGTTTATATAGGAAAAACTGACAAAATCCCGTTCGAAGAAGGAAAAGGATTCTGCCTGGGTAGCGTGTCTCGTGCAAGACACCTTGTCCCGCGTGAGATATCGCCTCGGCAAAACAGCAACAGCTCTGCATAAATAAAAATCTAACCCCGACTTGACGAAGCAAGTCTCGAAAAACCTGCACATACAGTTCTTAACATACAATGCAACACCAAATTCAAGCTCAAAATTGTGGCCTAGACAGCCATTCCATTTCCAAATCACGGAAAGTCAAGAAAGTTAAAAAATGAACTAGTTAAACCTAGGATTAGGACTTAAGAAAACATGTTTTTGTGCTACCTACTTGTTTCTAACAGGTACCAAAGAAAAAATAGAAAAAATTATCTGGGCCCACACGGCCAATATATACAAGTCATCAGAAATCAAATAGAAAGAAAAGGAGGGGATCACGCCATCAAGTCGCTCGAGCCGCCGGCACCTCCACCATCACCACCACGGGGGATACCATCCCTCCTCGACCTCTTGGCTCCACAAGTAGGGGTCACCGCAGAGGCCATTGTCGAGGCCACCAAAGAAGCCTTTTGGAACAGCCTCTCAGACAGGTCCGACACCAGGGCCATCAGTGCCGCCATCTTGGTCGCTCCACGATTGTAATCGGCCGCGGATATAGTGACCTGACAACAAGGGAAAAGGAATGCTCAGATGAAGTCGGACATATACACTTATATGGACGAATACGGGAAATAATATAAACAGAAACATATCGAGGAGACATCCGGAAGAAGGCGGTAACCCTCGGGAATATGGTCCAGAGTCGGGATATGGCCCATCATCGGCATACTCCCCATCATGTACGTGTAGCTCAGAGGACCGAAATACGGCGCAAAGGCGAGAGAACCGGCGGGCGGGAAGAAGTACTAGGGGCCGTGAACTGAGGCGGGCGCAGGCGGAGCCCAAGCGTGCGATCGCCTAGCACCCACCAGAAGGGGACCCATCAGTCGAGGCAAGAACTCCTCATAAGAGGCCCCGTGGACAACACAATTTGTCGCCGCATCACCCACCATAAGACCAGCATAATCATCATCTGGAATGGAGTAGGTGGGGTACATCGCCCTCGGCGGATCCGCTGGCACCCTATATGATAGTCTACCCCGGCCATGCTATGGGAAGACCCGCTCACCAAGGTACATAGTATCCCCCTCCAGAGAAGCCAACATCCTCTGCATCCCAGTGGCATCCCAAGCACGGTGCACCTCCCGCTCCAACAGGGTCCATGGATAAAGACCCAGCCTCTCATACTCAAAAGTGTCCAGCATGGCCCACGCCTCTGCAACCGTCAGGGTCCACTCCTGATCCTCCTCCTCGTCAACGCTCCGGTGGGGTGGCTCCACCTCCCGATATCCGGAACAAAGGGGTCCTGGGCTTCTCCAACTCAAACTTGTATAGTCACGAACAAGCAGTGGAAGCCCCATATCTGCACAAGAAAACAAGAGCAGATTCAGCATGGAATACAGACAAGGGCTACAGATAAAAGACAGAAATAGAATCAAGAGCATACCTCCCAAGTATAAGAATACCCCGACAGGGTATCCCTAGTGTGCCTACACGCCTCATCCATGGCGTGATAGCAGAAGGCCAGCCCCGCTGAGCCCCAATCATATGTACTCACCTCATCCAAATTCACCAATAAACCTAACAGAGAAAGACGAGTCGTAGAAGAGTGGTTCGCAAAGATGGTCTCAGAAGGAATATACCAAAGGGCACCCAGCACCAACCGATCAGTATTCACATTCGGCTTAAGAGCATAATCCTCAATCTAACGCTGGAGGGGTGTCAACTTAGCAGCAAATCCCTTAACCTTGTTAGGGGCGAAACCGATCAACTGCCTCCACACGGCAGGGCTCGCGGGCTTATAACCCGCAGTCTTCGGAAGGGGCTCGCCGGTGAACTCTAGCCCCGTAATAGCAAGGAAGTCCGTCGGAGTCATGGTTGCTTCCCCGAAGCGCAAATGAACGGTGTGGGTAGTATCCCACCACCTCTCCCTGATCGCCTGAAGAACTTGGGGAGTCCATCTCATCCCCTGAAGGTTATCAACAAAACTCAGAAGCCCCGTTTGAGCCACCCTATCTCGAACACCATCAAGATCCTTGATCTTGTCCCACACAGCTCTAGCCAGTTTTGGGCTCCCACGGCAATTCTTCGTCGGCCTATACGACTGCAAAACAGAGGAAAAGCAAAAAGGGCATTATTAGAAATCATTCCATGGCAGGAATTCAATGAAATAGAAGAAAATTTTCATTGAGACATTTCATTGAACACTTGGCATGCATACAGGAAAAGCTTGCCCAAGAATGCCATTGATGACCCGAATCAACCCCTCCTACAATCCATGATATGTAGGAGACTCATATGCACTCAACGCAACGACAATCATTCAACAAAATCAAAAAAAAAACGGAGCATGCAAGATAGAACCAAGTTCTAGACAAAAGCAAAGGAAAATGGCCATTGATGGAATTTGAATTCAAGAAAAAGTGAGTTCAAAATCAATGCAATATGAGAAACAAGAATTGGGAAAGAAGCTCTTACCAAACCTTCCCGAACGGCGGTGGAGATGTGCACGTGCCTATCGAAAGTGAGGTCATCGCGGGGATAATCCTTCCCTAGCAAATAACTCCCCAAAATTAGATTTTTTCCTTCTTGAGCCATTGATTATGGAGGGAGGAAGGATTGAGAGTTAATGGGAAGAAGGAATCAACAAACAAATCACAAAAATTTGCAGAGAAAATTGCCTTGGCTCAAGCTAGGGAGGGAATTTGAAAAGGATATTTTCAAATTAAAACAACAGCTGCTGTTTTATATTGCCTCGACAGTACAAGTCTCGCACGGTATACCTTATCCCGCGCGAGATATACCTTCTGGAAATTGACAAAATTGTCCTCGACAATAAGCGTCTACGCAACGTCAAAATTAAAAATTTTGACACATTTACCCTTGGAAATGATACACTAGCAAGGAAATGTGGAAAAATCGGCTCCGCAAGTCACGGAACGAGCCGAATGTGACACCCGCACAATCGCCCGATACGGCACCAGTCGCTCGAAAAATGATTGATCCAGGGATCAACTCATTTCACATGATTCAGAGTCCAGAAAGGTGAATCATCAAAAGAAAAGCCCAGTCCAACGCCCAGACAGGTGGATCGTCAACATAAAAGCCCGGTCCAACGCCCAGACAGGTGGATCAATAACATAAAAGCCCGGTCCAACGCCCAGACAGGTGGATCGTCAACATAAAAGCTCGGTCCAACGCCCAGACAGGTGGATCGTCATCACAAAAGCCCGATTCAATGCCCAAACAGGTGAATCGTCATCCTCAACAACAAAAAGCCCGATTCGGAGCCCAGAAAGGCGAATCGTCACAAAACCGACAAGACTCAGAGAACCAGAAGGTGAGCCTTTGTTTTCTAACATATTTCCCCGCAGGTTCGGAGCCCAGACAGGCAAATCTTCAGAAAGACAGGTATATTCAGAATTGGGTCTTGATTTGATTCCTCATTATGAATTTACCTTTTCAAAAAACAAAATCTCCTCGATTTTCAAAATAATTTTCAAAATACCTGAAGCAGCCTTTTGGTGTTTTGGAGTCGAACTACGTTATGGTCTGATTCTCCGATAGAGATACGTAGGAATCCGTGCGGCCCGACCATCCCGATGTTCAGAATGATGTCTTTTCTATCGTCAACATGACTTCTTTCATAAGACTTGTCGATGAGGGGCTCTGTAGACACCCCATTCTAAACCCATCGGATCAAATTTATACCACTCTAAGTCTCGCTTTGAGTCAAGAAGTAGAAATCCACAATTTTATCATGTTTCGTTAAGTTTTGACTAACCACCCTTAGTTTGGGACTAAACTGCATACGAGATAGCGAGGGAAGGACAGAATTGTCCACAGGAGCAATATCTCGCGTGGAATGGCGTGTCTCTCGCGAGATATTGTCCCTCTGCAGCATGCAAATGACAGTTTCCTCGTCGATTTCAACCAATTTTCGAGATAAAACTTCATCCATCCGGCCAACCAATAGAGTTTGAAGTCTGAAACCTTCTTGAAGTGTTTGATCTCATCCTCAACACCCCTCCAACACCTATAAATACTTGGTGACTTCCAAGGTTCAAGAGGTCCACAATTCCACAATTCACACACATTTTACTGGTTTCTCTCCTTGAAAGATTCCTGTAAAATCACCCTATAATCACCTCAAAGTTTGTTTGTCAACCTTGTTGATAATCAAACATCAAGACCCGAGTCAAGGACTGAGGCGAAGCTCTGTCCACATCAAGATTCGATTCTAAACTTGAGTCGAAACTCTGCCCAAATCACCTCACGCAAGGTAACCCCTAAATCCCTTTCTAATTGATTGTTAGAGTGGTATAAATCCATAGAATCTAGGGTTGGCCTAGAGCCTCTCCAAATCATGGGGACGGTCTCGAAGCAATCGATCCTACAGTCTGTTTAACCCCGTTAAATGGATCTTTATTTGTTTTATTTGAAATTTTCTTCACTTTTTTGAAAAACCTCTCTTTTCTTTAGCAAGACCGATCTCCGGATTGGGTGGAATGGGTGCTCCTTGACCTTCCCATTCCATAACCTAAGCCCCAAACCCAAATCTCTTTCAAAAAATGGTTTTTCAATGTTTTCCAAACAATAATATAGGTGGCGACTCAAAAATCCCTCACAACGCTCACAGTACCGCATCACCCAGCAGCCCGTCGAAGCCTTGAAGGACTATGTTAATAGATTTAACAAAGAAGTCCTGGAGAGCCCCAACCTGGACATGGAGACAGCTGCAGAAGCCTTCAAAATGTGCTTGAAGAAAGATTCCCCTTACTATGAAGATTTGGTGATGAACCCATGCAAGAAGATGGAGGATATCCGAAACCGAGCTTTAAGGTTCATCAGACTAGAAGAGGACAAGGTGCAGCAGTCCAAGCATCCTGACAAGGCTTCATCATATGATCATCCTGATAGAAAGATAGAGTCGTCTCACCAAAGGCAGAGCAGATCCAGACCTTACCACAGAAATGACCATAACAAAGTCAATTGTGTGGAAGATGATGGAGACGATGATGATTTCGAATCTCCTAAAATTTCTGATTATTGTTTCTCTGTTGATGTTTCAGGTATCCTGTGTGCAATGAGCAATCTTGGAGATAAGGCAAGGTGGCCTCGAAAGGGTGACAAGCCATCCGGTTGGAAGGATAAATCCAAGTGGTGTGCCTACCACGAGGATTTTGGACATCTTACCGAAGATTGCATCGCCTTGAGGAAGGAGATTAGTTACCTGTTATCTAAGGGACATCTTAAAGAACTCCTTGGAAACCGCAAGACCAAGATGGAGAACAAAGAGCCCGTTGCAACCAGACCGCCATCTCCTCCACCGGTAACAAAGGTAGTTAATGTTATTAGTGGTGGTTCTGATATTTGTGGTACTTCTTATTTTGCAGCTAAAAGATTCGCCAAGCAAGCTAAGGATGAGAAGCCCGAGAGACTCTCAAAGATGTCGCAGCTCACATCCCAAGATGTCATCTCCTTTGAAGAAAGCAAAAGGGACAATGTTATGGATCCTCACCATGACGCCTTGGTCATTGCACTCCAGATCGCCAATTGCAAAGTCAGACGTATCCTAGTAGATAGAGGCAGTTCTATAAATCTCATTATGCTAGATACCTTGAAAGAAATGAAGATCCCCGAAGAAAGCATTGTAAAGAGAACCTCGGTGCTCGTAGGCTTCAGTGGAGAAACCAAAAGCACAGTGGGAGAGATCACACTTCCAGTTTATGTCGAAGGTATCAACTCCATGGAAAGATTCTGCGTGATTGATAGTGCTACATGTTACAACGTAATTTTGGTAAGACCCTGGATCCATGGAATAAAGCAGTACCGTCCACCTATCATCAATGTGTAAAGATGCCGACACCCTGGGGAGTTGTTAAGGTTTACAGTGATCAACAGTCAGCTAAAGAATGCTACATGACATCCATGAAGGCGTCGACATCTCCCAAGATAGCATAGCGATTACAGAGAAAGGCCCGTGAGGTTCTGGAGGCGAAGGAGCATGACGTGAAAGAGATATTCTTAGACCCCTCAAACCCAGATCTCAAGGTGCTAATTGGTCAAGATGTTCCAGCAGAGATCGAGGAATATCTTGTCAACCTCCCAAAAAACAGGATTAAAAGCTTCACCTGGAAGCATGAAGACATGACAGGCATCAGCAAAGACGTCATCACCCACAAACTCAACATTGACCCATCCTTCAAACCAATCCACCAAAAAAGACAAAAATTCGCACAAGAAAGGAATCTAATCATTCAGGGAGAAGTAGACAGGTTGCTCAAAGCTAAGATGATCAGAGAAGTCGAATACCCAAGATGGTTAGCAAATGTGGTGGTGGTAGAGAAGAAGAAAGGCAAGTGGAGAGTTTGTGTCGATTTCACAGACTTAAACAAAGCCTATCCCAAATATCCTTTCCCCTTTCCACACATTGATACTTTGGTCGGTGCTACTTCTGGGCATGAAGTGTTGACTTTCTTGGATGCATCTTCAGGATTTCAGCAAATCCAGATGGAGCCATCCGACCAAGAGGACACCGCCTTCATTACTCCCACAGGTATTTATTGTTATATTGCAATTCCTTTTGGACTAAGAAATGCAGGTGCCACATACCAGAAGCTAATCAATATGATGTTCAAAGATCAGATTGGGGACACCATGGAAGTGTATATCGACGATATGGTGATAAAGTCAAAGAAAGCTGAAGATCATGTTCGAGATCTTACTCAAGCCTTTGACATCCTGGACAAATTTAACATGAAGTTAAACCCAGCGAAGTGCAACTTCGGCATGAAGTCCGGTAAATTCTTGGGCTACATGGTGACGCAAAGAGGAATAGAGTCAAGCCCTGAACAAATAAAAGCTATCATCAACCTGGCGTCGCCTAAATCCGTCAAAGATGTTCAAAGATTGACGGGGAAAGTGGCAGCATTGAATCGATTCATCTCAAGATCCTCAGACAGATGCAAGCCATTCTACGACATCCTAAAGAAAAATTCTAGATTTGAGTGGACTGAAAAGCATGAACAAGCCTTTCAAGATTTAAAGTTGTACCTGTCAACACCTCCCCTACAATCGAAGCCTCAAGAAGGTGAGCCATTATGTGTTTACTTAGCTGTCTCCGAAAAACTGCGGTCAGTGCCGTCCTGGTCCGTGATCAAGATGGCATACAACAACCGATATATTGTGTAAGTAAAACACTGCTCGATGCGGAAACCAGGTATTCACACCTTGAAAAATTGATCTTAGCTTTAATTACTGCTTCAATTAAGTTAAGACATTATTTTGAAACTCATATCATTGTCATTCGTACTAACTATCCGATAAAAAGTGTAATGAGAAAACCAGAAATGTCAGGAAGGATTGCCAAGTGGTCTGTTCAACTAAGCACTTATGACATCAAGTATGAGCCTAGAACAGCAATAAAATCCCAAGCACTTGCAGACTTTCGTGGGCGTACTTTAGTCCAAGCATGCAACCGGAAGTAGAACTAGAAGTCCAACAGCTCCAAGATGGGGACATCCTGCGCAAGTGGACTCTATTCACAGATGGTGCCTCTAATATGAGGGGCACGGGGCTAGGTGTTGTAAAGTCGCCACAAGGGGACATCATACCCCAGGCCATTATTTGTGATTTTAAAGCTATAAATAATGAAGCAGAATACGAAGCCTTAATCGTGGGCCTAACCGTGGCTCTAGACATGAACATTAAAGCAATACAGGTATATAGTGATCCATTGTTACTTGTCAATCATATGCAGCAAAAAATGCCAAGATGACAGCTTATTTGGGCATTGTGAAAATCCTGGCAAGCAAATTTCAAACCTTTTACTTTGAACGAATTCCCCGAGAGGAAAACTCTCAAGCAAATGCATTGGCAAATCTTGGATAAGCTTTCAAAAGCTTATCTCAAACCAATATACCAATTATACATGTCAACATCCCTGCCGTGGAAAGGTTAGAACTTTTTTGTACAGATGACGACATCCCAGATAATCAGATAGAGACATCTTTGACGGCGCCAAAAATTAAATATCTTTAAGATGGCACCATCCCTGATGATGAAAGGAATGCTAGAGCATTCAGGGTAAGGATTTCAAGATTCGTGTTAATAGATAATGTGCTATTTAAGAAATCTTTTGCAGGTCCATATTTAAGATGTCTCGAAGCTGATAAAGCAATGGAAGTTCTAAAGGAATTGCATGAAGGATCGTGTGGTAACCATTCTGGGGGCAGAATCTTACATACGAAAGCTCTAAGAATGGGTTACTATTGGCCAACAATGCATCAAGATGCTGCCATCTTTGCCAAGAAATGTGATTCCTGCCAGAGGCATAGTGACATCTTGCACCAGCCCGCAGAATTGCTTCATCCAATCCTCTCCCCTTGGCCATTTATGAGGTAGGGAATGGATATAGTAGGAAATTGCCTAAAGCTCCCGGAGGAAAAGTATTTTTGCTAGCAATGACTGATTATTTCTCGAAGTGGGTTGAAGCTGAATCCTACGTGCAAGTTCGTGATAAAGAAGTCATATCCTTCATTAAGAAAAATATATTTAGCAGATTTGGCATCCCCTCTGAAATAATATGTGACAATGGCTCTCAATTCATCAGCAAGAAGACGCAGGATTTTCTCACTAGATGGGGAGTCAAGATGGTGACATCCTCACCAGTACATCCTCAAGCTAATGGGCAGGCAGAATCAAGTAACAAAATAATCATCAACAACTTAAAAAAGAGGCTAGATCAAAAGAAAGGAAGATGGGCAGAAGAGCTTCCATTTGTCCTTTGGGCAGATAGAACAACACCAAAGAACGCAACAGGTCAAACCCCTTATTCCTTAGTATTTGGAGCAGAAGCAGTCATCCCGGCAGAAGTCGTCGTCCCTACTGCCAGATATAAGATGTTGACACCTGAGCAGAATGATGCCAACCTGAGTCATGATCTAGATACCATTGACGAGCTAAGGGATTTAGCCAAGATCAGGATAGCAGCGTATCAACAAAAGATTGCTAAATCCTACAACAAAAATGTCAAATTGCGGAAGTTTCAAGTCGGTGATCTAGTCCTACGCAAAGTGTTTCAAACTACAAGAGAGCCCAATGCACGAAAGATGGTCCCCAAATGGGAAGGACCATACTTAGTTGATGCCGAAGCAGGTAAAGGTTCATATTGGTTGTCGACCCTAGATGGAGCAAGGATCCCCCGAAGCTGGAATGCCATTCACCTTAAGTCCTATTTTATGTAAGTTTCAATCCAATGCAAATAAGACCAAGGTACGATCTTTACCTTTTTATTTCCAATAAAAGTACTTGTTTCAATTTTGTTTATCTTTTGAACGATTACTGACTTAAGCATCGGAGGGGCGTTATAGCTAAGCTAACGCCCACCCCTAACATGTTTCTGTTTTGTAAGGAAAAAAGAAACATTTGAATAAACTCCGTAACAAGTGAAGATGTTAACATCATTCCAAGAAGCTAACATCTTAATCAGGTACGACCGTTATTTAATTATTTCCTTACTTTTTGTTTAAAGTAAAAAAAAATTATGAAGTTCTAGTACTTTTATACTTCCTTTTATCAAATAAAATGTGACATCAGAATAGATGTCGAAATCTCTCACTATCTTATTATTTTGCAAGAAGTCGCCAATTCAAACAAATTCTCGTAAAAACAACCGTTTTGAGACTGGCCATCTCACCTCCGTTAAAGGTACTTAATCCCTTCAAAGGTTTAAAGAAATTACTTTCTTTCATCTCAATAAGGTTTAAACACCTCGCCTGGAGCGCACGATGTCAACCTTGATTGAGGTGTGTGATGGGCCCGTATGTTTAATACGTGCGAATTACCCATCTCCACTGAGTCAATGTGTTTTGACCCTAAGAATTTATCAATATGGTTGTGGCATATTCATGCCACTAAGAACAAAAGGTTATTGACATTTACATGTCAATCAAAGTGATTGCAAGGATTTATACATCCACTCGCAAGTTGCCAATATCTCCGTAAAGGTTAGCATGTCAACCTTCTATTTTCATTTTTCAAAAGCCATGAGCAAAAGTGTTTTTCAAAACCCAAGCAAAAGCAAAGTTTTTATCCTAAGAAACTTAAAAAGTGTTGAACCAACCCAGCACTTGAAAAAAGCAAATTGTCTTGGCCCTTATGGACCGATTACAAACCTAAATGTTTAAAATACTGTCTTCGGGACGCGGCCCGTCACCAAACCAAAGTTTTTTTAAACTAAAGAACCATTTTTACCTTTCATGGGGTGGCTTCTGTCGCATGTGTTGTATTGACTTCCTCCAAGATGTCATCCTCCTTCATTCCAAATGTCACTTCTCCCACTTCATCTCCTTCGCCATTCAGCGCCTTCAAGAGTGAACGTTGCTGCTCAACATCCCACTCTGTATGCTTTCTAGCCTGGAAATCTTCCATCATCTGGATTTCTATCGCTATCATGCTCTTGGCAGCTGAAGCCATCATATTCTTCTTCACCTCCTCAATTTCCTGCAATTGAGTGTCTTGAATGGAAGACATGCCCTTCATTAAACTTTCAACCTCGTAATGTAAGTCCTCTACTCTCTTAGTCAAAACATCCTTCTGCTTCTTCGCCTGCAACGCTTCCAGAACCAGCTTCCTGTTCCTTTCTTCGAGACTATTCATTTTTATCTCAGCCGCATCAACACCCTGCAAAAAGCAAGTTTAGTGATTAAAATCAAGGGTGTATATTCGAAAAATTCCTTTGAAACTCGGCTTTCAAAAATCAAAAACTTACCATTGATATCCTAGTAAGTGCCACCTTACTGTCTGTCGGGCCCATTTCATCAACATTTATTATTTCCTTAGAACTACCCTTCCTTTTCTTCACTCTCGCCCCAACAGATGGTGCCTCCATCTCCTTTTTTGGCATCACCAGTTGTTGGCTAACGTGAGTTTGTCCCACAAAATCTTGCAGGTCTTTCAAGGAAAATGCAGTTGTGGATTTGGAGACTTTCGAAAACAGAGTATAAACTATGAGCTAAAGACAGAATCAAAATGCAAAAAGAATTTTTTGGACAAGTAGACTCTTACCAGTAGACATCTCGGTAGATGGTGGTATCTCGTGGTCTTCAGAAACAACTCTCGCTTCAAACGGCCTGAAGGATCGCTCCTCCTCTGAAAACTCCAACAATCTTCTCACCTTATCCTTAGTCTCGGTAGAAGGAAGGAAAAGTTTTGCCCAGTCAATAGCTGCAAAGACAAACAGAAAAATTACAAATTCAAGTAAGTGCAGGAAATAGAGAAAACAGAAGTTTAAAGAAGGATACCTTCCATATTCCATCCCGTTGCCAAAAAATCACCTTCCTCCAAAGAGTCCTTCTCAACAAAGAAATATCTTGACTTTCAACCCCTATCATTTACTGTCACTCTCGAAAACAGTGGTTTCATTCTAGACCTAGTTTTAAAAAGATACCTTGTTGAGCCAAAGGTTTGAAGCTCATATATGAAGGCTATTTCTCTCAAACCTATGTCTAACCCAAACTCTCGATTTACCCTCAGAACACAAGAGAAAATCCTCCAAATCATGGGCATTATTTGGACGAAATCCAAATTCGTTTTTCTAAAAAACTCAGTTATCAACGAGGGAAAGGGATACGAAAAACCTAGAGCAAAGGGATACTTGTAAAAACAAATCCAGTGTGGAGACACAAAATCAGCCTTAATAAAAACATCGAAAGGCCTGAAGATGGCAGAATCTGGAAAGCATCTTCGATTCTTGACTGATTCGATTTGCTCATTGTTAAAGATACAAACCTCCTCGTTAGGTTTTGCCAACAAACCCTCGCAAGAAATATTCCCATCCTCGCTCAAGCTCAAGGGATTTCTTGGAGCCTTGCCTTTTCTTGACTTGACCATATTTTGAAAAAAGGAAAGAGAGAGGGAAGAATTTTACCTTGGATGATTTCACCGCCGTGAAGAAGGGTAGAAGATGGAAGAAAACGAAAAGAGCCTCAGTTAAAAACCCTAGATCCTCGTAAGTTACGCTAATTAAGGAGGATTAAAACTCTTCAACTGCCACGTATCCTCAAATTAATTAACCGCCAAGCTTCTGAAAGGTAGTAGAAAAACTGTCTATTAAAATTCATTAAAAGATAATTTTTGGGGACAATTGTTGTGGGTAAAATTCAGGATTGCAACATCTTGGAAAGCATTCAGCATGTCATCATCTTCGAACCAGCAGTCAAGGTAAAATTACTTATATAATTAAATTATTATTTAATTATTTTTATTATATCTCTCATACAGGAAAAATGGAACGTGGGAAATATCTCTCAAGGACTCACTTCAACGGTTAGAAGACCAAGTCAAGAATCAAGAGGATCATGCCGAGATTTTAGGATAGTTTGTTAGGTCCTTAGTTATCTTGTTTTTTATATATTTATTTAAAGAGTTGATGGCTGGAACACAACACACACAATTCACACATACGTTATTGTACTCCTCCATAGCTCAAGCATTTGTATCTCCCTAAAATATCAATACTACCGTTTGGGACGAAGGTGACCATAAACACCTTCTGAGATTTTGTGCCGGCGAGATCGTTGTCTCAAGGGCTTTCCTCGTTATATGATCGTGTCATCTTATTTTCATTGCTACACCGATTTTACTCCATTGTGCCCTTCTAATCTCATATTTCGATCTTTGATTTGATCCATTGTTTTTTCACCAAAACAATGACCAAGCCGGCAATGCCACATGAACATGTTGTTCACGTCATTCGGTTTAGACTTCTTGTCCACATGATAAACATTTTCACATTATTTTGTTTCTCATCAACATCAAGAACATAAAGGCCATTAAATGAACTTGCAATACCATAAAGCATATCATTTAAATAAATATAAAACTTCTTATTTGCAATAAGAAAATTATACCCTTCATTATCCAAACAAGAAACTTAAATAATTATCCTACTCAAATTCGGAACATAGTAACAATTGTTCAAAACAGGTACAAAGTCACTAGGTAAAGTTACATCATATGTCCCTACGGCTAATGCAACAACTCTTCCTCCATTCCCCACACGTAGGTCAACTTCACCTTGTTTGAGTAGCTTTCTATTCCTTAGTCCCTGCACATTTAAACAAATGTGATATCCACATCCGGTATCTAATACCCATGAACTAGAAATAGAAAGTAAAATATCTATCATATAGATACCTGAATCAGAAGCAATCGTATTGCCCTTCTTTGCCTTTAGGCCTTCCTTGTAAGCCTTGCAGTTGCGCTTTCAATGACCAACCTATTGGCAATGGTAGCAAATCGCATCCTTTTGAGATACCTTGGGAGCCTCTCCGACAACGGCAACTTTTGCCTTAGGTTTAGCAACACTTGCTTTACCTTTGCCATCTTTCTTGAACCCTTTTCCTTTGTTAACCATTAACATGTTTGACGTTTCGGGCTTCTTGATATTCGTCTCTTTGGTCTTAAGCATTGCATGCAATTCCGAGAGATTTTTATCAATGCCACTCATGTGATAGTGCATTATAAAATGACCATAACTTTCAGGCAATGAATTCAACATCAAATCCGTGGCGAGTTCCAAACTCATCGGATTTCCAAGCCTTTCGAGACGCTCAATGTGACCCTTAACTTTAAGGACATGAGCACCAACCGACTGCCCCTCTTGTATCTTGCATGCAGTTAGGGCTTTAACCACATCATACCTCTCTTGTCTAACTTGCACTTGGAATATTTCCTTTAAGCGCTCGGCTAGATCAAAAGCAGCTTCCATGTGCTCAAGGTCCTTCTGAAGGGCCTTAGACATGGTGGCAAGCATAAGGCATGTCACATCATTAGAATCATCAACATGTTTCTTGTGAGCATCCTTATCTACCCTTGAAGCATTGCCAGCAGGTGGAGGTGGAACGGGTTCGTCAAGAACGTACATTTTTTTCTCTTGACTTAGAACAATTCTTAAGCTTCTGATCCAATCAGAATAGTTTGTACCATTCTCTTCGAGCTTGTCCTTTTCTCAAGGACGAATCACAGTGACAGGGGCTGATTATTGTGAGTTGCCATTACTACAATAAAATATGCAAATAATGAAACACATAAGTATCAACACATTTATCATCTAAGAGCAAATAATGTATTTCACAAATACTCCCACTAAATTATACACCTTCAAATACAAACATGTATTATATAATCATAGTAGGCTAAGATCCATATTTCACTTGAATTTGGTTTAACTGAGTCAATGCCCGAAATCAAGCTATTTAGGTAGATAACACCAATTATATCATATATGACTCTTAGATCTTTTATGAGATTTCCTTAGATATCATATGTCAAAACTTGTTTTAAATCTCATATATGCCTTGGGTCAAATCTCATTTGAAAGCACCAATTAAGTCAAAACCTTTTTCAAACACATGAGATATGGAACGATGCACCTAACTGAGTCAAAACTACATCAACCATTATCTCATCTTGATCACAAATTAAGATATAATGATGCACCCAAATGAGTCGAAACTACATCAAAATACCCTAAAATATCACAAGTGTTCTAATCAAGGAATAGCATAAGACTTAAATATTTAGAAGGTTTTACACATAACAACAAACATCGCATGGTTGTAACATGAAACTTATGTATACATAATCATGAACATAGGACTTCACAAAATTTTAAACAAACAATTTGGTTTCAATTTTGAGAAATTACCAATATACTTTAATCATATTAAACAGACCAACAACCTATGTAAAAGATTAATCCTATTAATTAATTATTAATCATGACCATGGAATATCTCACATACTTGTTTTTCTCAAAAACAATGCACATAAAATCTAGATCTATTTCATATAGCATGGATAGCAATTAATCAAATTAAATCTAGCATGCCAATTTCAGTCCTAATCATGGCAAGACAGAGCTCTGATACCACTATTGGGTTTTGGGATTACAAACGCAGCGGAAGTACTTTGAAAAACAACAAAACCCTAAGCCCTTGAATCCATCTAGCATGAAGAGATTAGAAACATGAAATAGAATTTACATACCTTAATGTGATTTGTTTGTTCAAAACGGATCTCCAAAAGTGAATCTCAAAAAGAATATCGAAAAACCGTTGATGAAGGTTTTTGATCTTCTCCTTGTTCTTACTTGGTGATGAATCAATGATTGAAGTCTTCAAGCTTTTGATGATAAAGTAATCACCCTCTATCGGTAATCCACACGTGAATGGACCAAGAACACTTCTTGTTTGATTGCTAGATGATCCTCGATTATTGAAACACTTTTCAATAATCAATGGTTGTTTGGTAGAATGAATCTATGGAATTTGATCTTTGATTCGTAATCAAAAACAACCAATTAGTGTTTCAAAAACTCTAATTTTTGTCTCATATGGTTGGGACAAAAGGATTCTATTTATACTTGTTATAAACCATTAACCTTTAGGGAAAAGCATCCTTTTTTCAAGCCAAAACGGGCCTTAAGCGCCGCCAGGACGAGTCGTCCCTGAAGGGACGAGTCGTCCCTTATTGCAAGCCCTCTGATACAGCCGTCCCTTCACAAGGGACGAATTGGGCCAACTGGGGATGAGTCATCCCCTGACCCCAGATTTGACCCTTTTAGCCATTTTCAATCCGTTCTTTTATGTGTGACCCTTTAGAAATTATATTTTATGTTGGTAGTGATTTGAAACATCAACCTCACAAGACATAAGTGACTTCTAGCAAATCATTATGTCCACCCAATTAAATATAACATCAAAGCTTGATTCCTTGATAATCAAATGTCACAATTCCTTTGTCCACGATGTCAAATTGAACATGAGTCATGGTCAATGTCAACTCATCTTGTTCAATGCTTTATCGATTCTGAATATGTTGATAGTCCAAATGCATTTGATCTCTATCAAATCACTTGAGTGTAGCCACACATTCCATCAACATCATTCATCGAGGGGCCCAAGCAAACATCTCTCTCAACGAGAGGGACAAATCCCATCTTAACTTATCATTCTTCCCTACAAGAATCCAATCATGCTAACATAGCCCTTATTTCTATCTGATTAGAGATAGTGTTAGACTATATCAAACACAATGTTCATCATGTGAAAGATGATGATAATCTCAGGTTTAAAGGATTCAATGACACGACTATCATGAAATTTAATCATGACACATATGAATATAGACCATGTCATAAATCTCATCGGTAGGTCATGTCCAATACTTGTTCTCTAGTAAGTATCCATAAGTGTAATGTGCATCACATGCATATAATCATCTCCATGATTATCCATTATCAACTCATGCTAGTTATTCACAATAACTAGGGACGCAGTTCAATATAATAAACATGTAAACATATAATGAACCAAATAAACTTTTTTCTATAATAAATGATAAAGACGATTATATAGCGGTTTAGATTATAAGTCAAACATAACTAAACGCCTAGCGCATTACACCAACACATATATGATAATGCCTTGAGGTCTCACACTCCCATCATCTCTTTTGATTGATAAATGAAGCACCTGAGGCATAAATATAACCATCTTGGTCACTTCAAAATTCCAAGCAAAAATTCTTAACTCCAACTCCTTGGTCATACGACCGTTGACAGCCAAATAACGGATAAACAAATTGTTGGTTCGAAAAGAAGATTCAACCAGTCGAGGTAGCCGTTGTGGAACTTTACAGGCAATATTGATTGAGCCTGACCGACCTTGTTGAGAAGAAATATATGATAACCGTTTGGTATGGAAATCCAGGACCAGTTGATGCTAAGCTTTGCCAGGAACAAACTTTGCATTTATAGGAGGAGCAGCTCTTTTCTTTAGCTTTAAGATTCTGGAGTTTGAAATCTTAAGCTGGTCTCACCTGGTCCCTTGGTGTTGGTTTGGTGATGAGGTGTGTCAACCGGTGGAGCACCCACTTTCATTGTCTCAACCGCATCTATAAATGTTTGCATTCTATCCTGCCTCCTTCTGCGTTGAAGTTCATCGGCTAAGGAATGAGGCATAGGAATCGGTTGGAGACGGCTGGAGCTTATGACCTTCTCATGAACATCAAATAAGAACATCCCGTTTGACAACCGGGCCTAGAAGTGTAGTATTTTTGGTGGACATTAAATCTTTCTGGTCCACTGAGAAGTCAATGTCAAATATAGGATGAGCAGCATCAAAAGGATAATAATCAAATGGCTCAGTAGCATGAAATTCTATAGCATCATCTTCTTCAAAGAAATAAGATAGTGTTGGATCCTCCTCCTCTTCAAAAATTGGATCAACATCAGCAACAGCTTTACCCTTCAGCTGGGCACTAGCTTAACTGACAAGTAGACTGGCTTGAATGGCAGATTGAGTGGCCAACTCCTCTGCAGATGAACGTTGAAGGTACAATTCACTTTCAAACAAACTCTTAGCCATAGCCTTTTGCGGTTGAATATCATCAGCATCAAGTTTCTCCTCCTTAACTGATTCAGAAGATGCATCGGTTGAGGGCATCTCAACCGGTTGTCTAACCAGTGAGGCAACAGACAAAACATCTCCCCCTAGGCTCGTAATCGGTGATGTATCGGTTAAGCCTCCTCCTAATCTCCTAACCGGTGTCGTCGGTTGAGTAGTCACAAAATCCATCCTTCTCTTTGCATCAGGGCCACTGGAGCTGGAACTAGAGCTAGAATGCTCACTATCATCACCCATACCAGCATCATCAAAATCATCATCATTATCATTCTTCTTGAATAAATATTATATCTCTTTATCGATTGTGGTAGTCCACTTATTTTTATTTGAATGGACTGAAGAGAAGAAGTCAGCTAGATTCATGTTACCCATGGCTTGTAACTCTCTATCCACTTCCAACATATTCTCAATGAGATCCATAATATTTCTGATCAACCGATTCCTTCTAGGACCCAAAGAGATAGGCTCGACATCAAAGTGTGGAAGTAGATCATAAGGTAGTTCATATCTCCCCAACTGGTAGGGGTCAGATTCCTTTAATGTGTCTTGGACTTCATATTACATGGCAAAATCAGTCCACACAGCATGAACCATCATATCCTGACGCAACCGATCATGTGCAAGGTAGATTGCGTTCCAGCGATTGGGAAGCAAGTCACAGTAACGGTTGTAGAGTTTAATAAGATCAAGCTTGGAGAGAGAAGCATCAAACTCACTTAATTGGCAGTATTTGCTGAATTAGATACCCTTCTCCTCGTGAGTGTTTTCAAAGTCAACATATTTATACATCACCAGCAGATACAAAATCCTTGTGAAGCTCATGGAATTGAAGCAGTTTTCAAAGGAATGGGGGTAGATGATCAATGGGATAAACCCATTTGGGTGAAGTGATAAGCTCATCTTGAACAGCCCAGTGGTAATTGTGATGATGTTGAAGGTTGGGTTTCTAATCGGTTGGCACTTTCTAACCGATGTATCTGAAGCATGACCGGTTATAGGGACTTCACCGGTTAGAAATTTGTGAGAGAATAACTCTTTAGGAATGAAAGGGACAAAATTGGCAATATCAGCCTCTATTAATTTCCTTCTTTCAGCATTTTCCTTGGCCAGTTGAGAAATGGATTTTTGGATAGGTTTGGATTTGGGTAATGAGGATAAAGTGGAGGGAGTGGGAAATTTTTGGATTTGGGGTTGAACATCTTGCTTCCTTGCTATTTTCTTGGGTCTGACTGTTGGAGAGGTAGAATGGGCCGCCGATTGAGGAGTTGAAACCGATTTAGCTGTGCTGACCAATGGGGCATCGGTTGCCTTGCTCTTGACCGGTAAGGTTGGAGCCGGTTGAGGAGTTGAAACTGATACATAAAAAATTCTAAGTAGTCTAGTTAAAACTAGGGGTACTCAATAATGCTTTTATGATTAGGATTAAGTAATTTCTAAGCTATACATATATATGACTAACAGACACCACAACATAACGGGGTTGCAGAGAGGTTGACAGAACATTAAATCAACGGGCCAGGTCTATGAGATTGAAGTGTGGACTTTCGAAGATGTTTTGGGCAGGGAAATGGAATTCCAAAGTAGGCGTGGAGAGGTAAGCAGGTAAATATGTCTTTTCTTTGCATATTTGGTTGTGTTGCATATATTCATGTTAATTCTGAGGAGAGAAATAAATTGGATGCTAAGTCTTAGAAGTGTACGTTCATTAAGTATGGCGGGGATGACTTTGGGTACATATTTTAGAATGAACAATATCAGAAATTTATTCATAGTCGGGATGTCATATTTAATGAGAAGCTTTTGTATAAAGACAGGAAGAGTGTAAGTGCATCTGATGGGATTAGTTCGGAACCCAAAACTGTTAAGATAGAGAATATTCCTGGCTCAGGTGAGAGCAATGAGGTTCATGTTGACCAAGATCAGGGGTCATTGAGGATGAACCAAGTACTCTAGGACCGGTTCCGTCGCGCAAATCTACAAGATTGTGTAGGTCACCTGATATGTATTATTCTTCAAATTTCTATTTGTTGTTAACAGATAGTGGTGAACCGAAAATTTATGTGGAGGCTAGTCGTTGTGAGCTCTGGGACAAGTGGAAAGCTGCGCTGGAAGATGACTACTATCAGAATGGTTTTAGGTTTAATACCTGTAGAGAACTTACTTTTGGAGCAGATGGATTTAAAGACGGCATTTCTTCATTGGGATTTGGAGGAGGTAAAGTACAGCCACATGGTTACCTAAAGGTAAAGAAGAGTTGGTTTGCATATTGAATAAGAGCTTGTAAGGTATGAAACAAGCTCCTCGATAGTGGTACAAGAAGTTCGATGGATTCATGCATGACATTCAGTTTATTAGATGTGAGGCGGATCATTATTGCTACTCCAAAAGATTTGACAACGGGTATATAATCTTGCTTTTATATGTGGACGACATGTTAATAGCGGGATCTAGTGCAAGAGAGGTAAACAGATTGAAAGGACAGTTGTCAGAGCACTTTGAGATGAAGGATTTGGGGGAGGCCAGTCATATTTTGAGTATGCGGATTGTCTGGGATCACGAAGGGAGGGAAGTTGTTTCTTTCGCAGACTGAATATGTCAAGAAGGTCTTGGGGAGATTCGGCATTGAGGGAGCAAAGTCAATGAGTACACCGTTGGTTAGCCACTTTAAGCTATCTAACATGGACTCACCTAGGGACAAGGAGGAGCGTGCTCAGATGGAGAAGACTCCATATGCTTCGACAGTGGGGAGTCTAATGTATTCCATGGTGTGTATAAGGCCAGATAATGCTCATACGATGGGAGTAGTCAATCGGTTCATGGGTAATCGAGGAATCAACATTGGAATCGGTTAAGTGGATCCTAAGGTACTTAAGGGGTACTACTGTTATGGCCTTATGTTTCGTAGGAAATGGTGTCGAGTTAGGGGGTTATGTGGATGCAGATTTTGGCATCAAGTGATCTTGATAGCAGGAAAAGTACTACGGGTTATGTGTTCACATTGGGTGGTACGGCATTTCATGTGCTTCTAAGTTGCAGAAGGTCGTGGCACAGTCGATTGTTGAAGCAGATTATGTTGCAGTGACTATGGCAAGCAAGGAGATGGTATGGTTGCAGAGTTTCTTAAGTGAACTTGGGAAGGGTCAGAGAATTAATATGTTCTATAATTATAGTCAGAGTGTTATTCATCTTGCGAAGATTCAGTGTTTCATTCAAGGACGAAGCACATTGAGCAAAGGTTACACCACATCAGGTATCTCTTGGAGCAGAAGATCTTAAAGCTTGAAAAGATTCAAGGATCGGAGAACCCCGCTGACATGTTTACAAAGGTTGTAAACCTTGACAAGTTGAAGCTATGCATAGCTTCAACTGGGCTTGGAAACTAGGAGAGGAGATTGTTGGGATAGAGTCCAACCAAAGTACTAGGTTGAGTAATAAGGAGGAAAATATCAAATAGGAAACAAAACGGGTTGACACGGCAAGTGTGTAAGGGTTTTGGGGGTTTCAGGGATATTGGCGTTATTTTCTACCGACACGGTCGTGTCACCGGAGATAGTTTTTTGGTTTTTTGCCTAGCACGGTCGTGCCTTATAATTAGCACAGCCGTGCTCGGCTGGTGTAGCGTTGTGAGAAAGAATTTTATCTTTTTGTTTTTGAGTCGTCACCTATATTATTTGATTGGAAACATAGAAAAACCATTTTTTGAGAGATTTGGGTTCGGGGCTTAGGTTATGAAATGGGTAGGTTAAGAAGCATCCATTTCACCCAATCCGGAGATCGGTCTTGCTAAAGAAAAGAGAGGTTTTCAAAAGAAGAGAATAAACGATTTTTTAATATTACAAATAAAGGTCCATTTGATGGGGTCAAACGGAATGTACGATCGATTGCTTCGAGACCGTCTCCATGATTTGGAGAGGCTCTAGGCCGATCCTAGATTCTATGGACTTATACCACTCTAACAATCTATTAGAAGGGGAATTTAGGAGTTACCTTGCGTGAGGTGATTTGGGCAGAGTTTCGACTCAAGTTTAGAATCGACTCTTCACACGGACAGAGCTTCGCCTCGGTCCTTGACTTGGAGATTGATGCTTGTTTATCAACAAGGTTGACAAACAAACTATGAGGTGAGTTTTAGGGTGATTTTGAAGGATCCTTTCAGGGAAAGAAGCCAACAAAATGTGTGTGTGTGTTGTGTAAATTCGCGGCCCCTTTGATCCTTGGAAGTCACCAAGTATTTATAGGGGATGGATAGGAAGAAGTGGAGAGGTAAAACCCTATCAGATGGTTCTAGACCCCAACTCCTATTGGTTGGCCGGAGAGATAAAGTTTTATCCCGGAAAGAGGTTGAAATCGACGAGGAAACTGTCGTCTGCAATCTGCAGAAGGGGGATATCTCGCGCGAGACACGCCATCTCGCGGCGAGATATTGCTCCTGCTGGACAGTTTTGTCCTTTCCTCGTTATCTCGTATGCAGTTTAGTCCCAAACTAACGGTGGTTAGTCAAAACTTAACGAAACATGACGAAATGGTGGATTTCTACTTCTTGACTCAAAGCGAGACTTAGAGTGGTATAAGTATGATCCGATTGTGTTCAGAATGGGGTGTCTACAGAGCCCCTCGGCGACAAGTCTTATGAAAGAAGTCATGTCGACGATAGAAAAGACATCATTCTGAACATCGGGATGGTCGGGCCGCACGGCTTCCTACGTATCTCTATCGGAGAATCAGACCATAACGTAGTTCGACTCCAAAACACGAAAAGGCTGCTTTAGGTATTTTGAAAATCATTTGAAAATCGCGGAGATTTTTTTTTGAAAAGGTAAATTCATACTGAGGAATCAAATCAAGACCCAATTCAGAATATACCTGTCTGTCTGAAGATTCGCCTTTTTGGGCTCCGAACCTGCGGGAAATATGTTAGAAACAAAGGCTTACCTGTCTGGTCCTTTGAGTCCTGTCGATTTTGTGACGATTCGCCTTTTCTGGGCTTCGAATCGGGCTTTTTGTTGTTGAGGATGACGATTCACCTGTTTGGGCGTTGAATCGGGCTTTTGGTTCGACGATCCACTTGTTTGGGCGTTGGACCGAGCTTTTGGTTCGACGATCCACCTGTCTGGGCGTTGGACCGAGCTTTTGATGACGATCCTCCTGTTTGGGCGTTGGACCGAGCTTTTTGATGACGATCCACCTATTTGGGCGTTGGACCGGGCTTTTTGATGACGATCCACCTGTTTGGGCGTTGGACCGGGCTTTTTTTATGACGATCCACCTGTTTGGGCGTTGGACCGGGCTTTTTGATGATGACGATCCACCTGTTTGGGCGTTGGACTGAGCTTTTTGATGACGATCCACCTGTTTGGGCGTTGGACCGAGCTTTTTTTCTTTGATGATTCACCTTTCTGGGCTTTGAATCATGTGAGTTGAGTTGATCTTTGGACCACTCGGTTTTCGGGCGACTGGTGCCGTACCGGGCGATCGTGCGCATGTCACGTTTGACTCGTTCCGTGACTTGCGGTACCGATTTTTCCACGTTTCCTTGCTAGTTTATCATTTCCAAGGGTAAATGTGTCAAAATTTTGAACTTTGACGTTGCGTAGACGCTTATTGTCGAGGACAATTTGGTCCTTTTCCAGAAGGTTTATCTCGCCGCGAGATATGATATACCGCGCGAGATATGTACTGTCGGGGCATATAAACAGCAGCTCTTGCTTATTTTGAAAACATCCTTTTCAAAATTTCCCTCCCTAGCTCGAGCCAAGGTCGCTTTTTTTGTGATTTCTCATGGATTTGCTTGGAGATTCTTCCCCCCAATCCATTCTCAATCCCTCCTTCCTCCATAATCCATGGCTCAAGAACAAAGGAACCCGATTTTGGGTAGCTATTTGCTAGGGAAGGATTACCCTCGCGATGATCTTACCTTTGATAGGCACGCCCACATCTCTACCGCTGTCCGGGAGGGCTTGGTAAGAGTTTCTTCCTCACCTCTTGATTCTTGCATTGCATTGATCTTGAATCCCCTTTCCCTTGAATTCAAAGTTCCATCAATGGCTTTTGTTCTTGTTCATGCCTAGAACTAGGTTCCTCTTGCATGCGTTGATTTTGTGCATTTCTTTGGATGTTTGTTGTTGCATTGTGTGCGTATGAGCCTCCTACACATCATGGATTGTAGGAGAGGTTGATTCGGATTATGATTGACATCCTTGGGCAAGCTTTTCTTGTACGCACGCCAAGTGTTCGATGAAATGCCCCAATGAAAAATTTTCTTCTATTTCATTGATTTCTTGACATGGAATGATTTCTAATGTTGCCCTCTCTGTTTTTCCTCTGTTTTTCCTCTGTTTTTGCAGTCGTATAAGCCAATTAAGAACTGTCGTGGGAGTCCGAAAATGGCTAAGGAGGTGTGGGACAAGATCAAGGATCTTGACGGCGTTCGGGATAGGGTGGCCCAAACGGGTTTGTTGACTTTCATTGACAATCTCTAGGGAATAAGGCAGACTCCCCAAGTTCTCCAGGCTATTCGGGAGAGGTGGTGGGACACTACCCACACCGTTCACTTGCGCTTCGGGGAAGCGACTATGACTCCGACTGATTTTCTTGCTATCACGGGTTTAGAGTTCATTGGCGATCCTAGAAGTTTCGAATTATAAGCTGCGAGTCCGGCGGCGTGGAGCGGTTGATTGGTTTACCCCTAACAAGGTTAAGGGGTATCTTTGCTTGAGTTGACACCCCTCCCGTCAGATTGAGGACTACTCGGAGAAGCCGAATGTGAATATTGATCGGTTGGTGAGGGGTACCCTCTGGTATATCCTTTCTGAGACTATTTTTGCGAACCATTCTTCTACGGCCCGTCTTTCTTTGTTACGCTTGTTGGTTGATCTGGATGAAGTGAGCGGCTATGATTGGGGCTCAGCGGGGCTAGCCTACTGCTACCATGCCATGGATGAGGCATGTAGGAATACCAAGGACTCTCTGTCGGGGTATTCTTATGCCTGGGAGGTATGCTCTCGATTTTGTTTCGCTCTTCGTCTGTATGCTCTATCTCGAGTTTTATGCGAGTTTGATCGCTTTCTTGTGCGAGATATGGGGCTACTTGTCTTTGGGCTGTACAGGTTTGAGTTGGAGAGCCGGACCCCGTTGTTCCCAGATATCAGGAGGTGGAGCCACCCGAATCGGACTGTTGATGAGGAGGAGAACCAGGATTGGACTCTGACGATGGCGGAGGCGCGGGCCATGTTGGATACCTTTGAGTATGAGAGGTTGGGCCTCTATCCCTGGACTTTATTGGCGCGGGAGGTGCATCGTGCTTGGGATGCTACCGGGACGCAGAGGATGCTGGCATCTTTAGAGGGAGATACCATGTACCTTGGTGAGCGGGTCTTCCCACAGCATGAGCGGGGTAGAGAAGCGTATAGGGTGCCGGCGGATCCGCCGAGGGCGATGTATCCCACCCACTCTATTCCAGAGGATGATTATGCAGGTCTTTTGGCGGGTGATGCGGCGACGGCTTGCGTGATCCCCGGGGCTTCTTATGCGGAGTTCTTGCCTCGTTTGATGGGTCCCCTTCTGGTGGGTGATAGGCGATTTCATGCTCGTGGTTCCGCCTCTGCTTCTGCTTCAGGTTCATCAGCCCCTAGCACTTCCTCCCAGGCTACTGGTTCTCTGTATTTTGCTCCGAATTACGGCCCTTTGAGCTACACTTATATGATGGGGAGCATGCCGATGATGGGGCATATCCCGTCTCCTGATCAGATTCCCGAGGGTTACCGCCTCCCGGCTGATGTCTCTTCTGTATGTTTCTGTTTGTACTTCACGTATTCGTCCATATAAGTGTATATGTCCGACTTCATCTGAACATTTCTTTTCTCTTGTTTGTCAGGTCACTCTGTCTGCGGCCGATTACAACCGTGGAGCGACCAAGATGGCGGGACTGATGGCCCTGGTGTCGGACCTGTCCGAGAGGCTGTTTCACAAGGCTTCAATGGCGGCCTCGACAGTGGCCTCGGTGGTGACCCCTACTTGCGGCTCCAAGAGATCGAGGAGGTACGATAGCCCTCGTGGAGGTGATGGCGGAGGTGCCGGCGGCTCGAGCGACAAGATGGCGTGATCCCCTCCCTTTCTGATTATCTGATTTCTGATGATTTGTACATATTGGCCGTGTGGGCCCAGACAATTTTTCTTTTCTTTTGGTACCTGTTAGGAACAAGTAGGTAGCAGAAAACAATGGTTTTTCTTAACCCCCTAATCCTAGGTCTAATTAGTTAATTAATTAACTTTCTCGACTTTCCGTGTTTTCGGAAATGGAATGGAATGGCCGCTAGGCCACAATTTTGAGCTTGATTATGGTGCCTTTCTGCATGTTATGAACTGTACACGCAGGATTTTCGAGACTTGCTTCGTCAAGTCGGGGCTAGATCTTGTTTGAGCGAGCTGTTCTTTGTTTTTGCCGTAGGGATATCTCGCGCGAGATAAGGTGTCTCGCACGAGACACGCTACCCAGGCAGATATCTCTTCCTTTTTCGAACAGGATTTTGTCAGTTTTCCCTATAAAATCACCCTGTAGTCCGGCCAGACAACTCATTCTAGCCTTTCAAACTCTAGAGATATTCTGTTAGGGTGAAACTCTTGTCTTCTTCCTCAACCCTGTGATCCATGGCTTCCAAGGAGATTGCCCCAACGTCCATGATTGTCGACGATTTTTCCCTGTCATCTGAAGTGATTGCCTCTTTCAAGCGAGCATCAAGGGATTTTGTGAGGTCGTTTCGCAACCGGTCTCGCAATAGGTTTATTGCAGAATTCGGATTTAGGATTCTTTTCACTTTGAAGAACCTCCAACCGGATTGGAAGCTATTGCAGGGTGCTGCTCGATTTTGGGATCCCTCTATTCATCTTTTCAATTTTTCTTTGAATGAGATGGTGCCTACTGTGGAGGAATTCGCCATTATCTTGGATATGCCTTTGACCGGTGAGATTGCTGTTCCCAAGTATCATAGGAATCATTCGGAGGCTTTGAACGAACTGTTAGGGATCCCCCTTGATACTTGCTATGAGTTGGTTCACCGCAAGTGGGTTGATTGCTCTTCTTTTCCGGGACGCTTCAGCGGTGATTCAGATGATGACGCTTTTCATGTCTATAAGCGGAACTTTCTGGCTCTTTCCCTTTTCGGAGATGTTCTGTTTACATGCAGGGACGGCTTGGTCGACTCCCAACTGGTGGAAATTGTTCTGCAGGCTAGAAAACGTTCTAGGAACATTATTCCGCTAATCTTGGGTGAGACCCTGCATGGTCTTGATGAGCTGCATAGGACCGGTGCTATGACTCAAGGGAGTCCCCTTCTGTTGACTATTTGGCTTAGAGAGCATCTCAAGTTGATAGGTCCCCCGTTGGAATATTCCCCTTTCACTTATCATACGCGAAAGTTATTGATCAAGGATCTTTCAGCGGGTGAATGGGCTGAGTTGATTGCGAAGACCAAAACTGCCGATATTCTTTGGTGTCCACCTTATTGGAGGTTGAACAAGTATGTTGCCAATACCAAGGGTTTTGACAGAGTTGTTCTTCCGGGTCTGCGAGATTCCTCCTTTTATTTTCCCAAGCGGGTGCTCCGTCAACTTGGTCAGCAGCAAGACACTTATCTCTTCGAAGGAGCTTCTCGTGGAGTGTCTTATATTGGTGTAGAATTTGCGCAGGCGCTAGCTCAATCATGGGGTGAAGGAACTAGTCGGGACCGCTGGTTGAACCTACGGACTTTTAATGCAAGCGTCTTCTTGTCTGACAAGTACTTGGATTGGTTCCTTCATACCGGTCATCCTAGTGCAGAGAAGATTGATGATCTGCGGCTTTCACTGCTAGGGGACTCTTTTGTAGCCAGCAGTATCTTGCGAAGGAGCGAGGCTCAGTCTGATCCTGCTAATGTGCGAACTGATCCAACTCAGGATTTTCTCAATGGGGATTGGTACGAGAGGCGAGGCAAGGGAATGCCTGGAAAGACGCAAGCTTTGGATAGGCCCCATGTCTTCAAGAGGTTGTCGGAATCCGTCTTTGATCGTCTCGACTCTGTTTTTGATCGTCTCGAGGGATGTTCTGCTTTGAGAGGCTCAAAGCGCAAGGAGGACCACGACGACGGTGGAGACCATGTCCGCCGGCCTACCAAGTCAATGAAAGGCTAGATCTTTAGGAGTACCAAGAGATTGCTTTGATAGATCAATTGTCTTTACTTTATTAGTATTTTTTTTAAGTTTGTTAGCTTTGTTGGGTTTTATGGATCCATGCGCAACGGAATTAAGCATAAAATTAACACAAAACCCAAGCCCTAAGATCCGTTCTATACGATTAAATTGAATTGCTATGAGATAGAATTTACCAACCTAAATTGCTTTCCGGTCTTGAGCTATCGAACGGATAATTATGTGATTCGTAATCACAAACTTTTGATCTTCAAATCTTCGAATCTTCAATTCCTTTGGATCTTCAGATTTGAACTCTAGGCCTTGATCGTCAAACGAGCGAAGACCCTCTATTGTTGTATCCACACGTAAGAATGAACCAAGAACGGTTCTTGAGGATTGCTAGATCCTTAAACCCTTGGAAGAATATTGAAAGAACTTTTGTTATGATTTTCTTGAGAAAATTCGGCTCTGTTTTGGCTGCTCACAGACTCATATTTATACTACATTAGTATTAGAGTTTGTGCCCTAATCAAATTAGGAAACCAGCTGTAAACAGCCTCTCTGGCATAAGTTGTCGCGTGACAACTTAAGGCAATCCGCCATTCTGGCATAAGTTGTCGCGTGACAACTTAAGGCAATCTGCCTTTCAGGCATAAGTTGTCACGTGACAACTTAAGGCAGATCAGGAACTTCTCAATCATTCTTCCTTTGGTTTAACCAATTCATTCTAGTTGTGTGTGACCCAATAGGATTATATTATGTTGGCAATGAGCTCGATCATATCGACCCTCATAAGACATAAGCGGACTCTAGCAAGCCATTATGTCTACCCAAATAATATAACGTAAGAGTTCACGTTTCCAATGGTACACTTCCATTTCTCCCTTTGTCTCACGATGTTATATTGAACACAAGTCATGGTCCACGTCAACTTGTATTTGTTCAATGCTTTCTCGATCTTGAGTATAATGATAGTCCAATCGTATTGGGGTGTGGCCACACGCTTTCATCATTATCACTCATCGAGGGGCCCAAGCAAAACATCTCTCTTCCGAGGGACAAATTCCATCTTGACTTATCATCCTTCCCATCATGAATCCGATCATGCCAAAGATAGCCTTTATAGATATCGTGTTAAGATACCGTTTGACTAAAATCAAACATAACTTTCATCATATGTAAGGTCATGATAATCTCAGGTCTAGGGACTAAATGAAGTGACCATATGAGATTTAATTATGACATTTGACCATGACATAAATCTCATACGGGTCAAGTCCAGTCACTTGTTCTCTAACAAGTACCCATAATTTCAATGTGCATCTCTATGCATATAATCATCATATGATTATCCATTGACAATTATACTAATTATTCTCTTAATAATCAGGGACGGAGATTATTACAATAAATATGCAAACTATATAATAATCAAATAATAAACATAAACGATAAAGACGATACATAACGGTTTTCAGTTAAACATAACTAAAGCCTAGGGCATTACACCAACAAGCTTAGCAAATTAGTCGATGTGGTTAGGATTTCCCTTTTGCCATTAATAGAAATGCATTCGATTAATAAAAGGACAAAAGTAGATTTATTTATTTGATTAGACCGAACCCGAAGGCTGCCTACGTTCCTCTTTTATAGCAATTAAAATAAGAGGCTCAGGTCTAACGTAGTTCATTTTGAGAAAAGGACAAAATACGGCTCCGTGCCGTGGGGTAATCTCGCGCGAGACAAGGCCCCTCTTTTCTTTTTTTTTTGTGCACACCCTTTTTTCTGCCTAGACCGCCCCTTCGGGTTTTCAATCTAGCGGGCTTCTTTTCTTGTGCTAGCTCTAATTTTTGCCTAGGTCGTCCTTTCCGGGATTTTCAACCTAGCGAGCGATTTCTTTTTAGGAGGCCAAGTCACGCGAAGTACTTCTTGAGCTTGTCCATGTTGACCGGCTTCGGTAGTTGATCTCCGTCTAAGTCCACCAGCTGAAGGGCTCCCCCAGAGAATATCTTCTTCACAATGTAGGGTCCTATCCATCTTGGTCCCCATTTGCCTAGCGGGTTGAAAGGTCCGGGACGATGCTCACGGAGCACCAGGTCACCTACTCTGATGTTCCTTGTCTTGACCTTTTTGTTGAAAGCTCTTGCCATTCTTCTTTGGTAAGCTTGAGTGTGTTCGGCTGCTTTCAACCTTCTTTCGTCTAACAGGGCCAGCTCTTCGTATCTGCTTCCTAGCCAGTCGACTTCGTTCACTTGGTTTTCAAGGAGAACCCTAAGTGATGGTATTTCCAATTCTATCGGTAAGACAGCCTCCATTCCGAATGTGAGGGCGTAGGGAGTCTCTCCTGTAGCTGTCCGGACTGAAGTGCGGTATCCCCATAGTGCGAATGGTAGCTTGTCGGGCCAGTCTTTTCCAGTGACTGCCATTTTTCTGATGATAGTCTCGATTGTTTTGTTCGCGGCTTCAACTGCTCCGTTCGTTTGAGGCCTATAAGGAGACGACTTGTGTCTCGTGATTTTGTACTCGGTTAGTAGGCGATCGGTTTCCTTCTCGAAGTGTGACCCATTATCGGATATCATCTCTTGTGGAACCCCATATCGGCAGATGATGTTGTGCTTGATGAATTCTGCAACCTTTCTGGCATTCATAACTTTGTAGGAGGCGGCCTCGACCCATTTAGTGAAATAGTCGATGGCTACTAGGATGAAGCAGTGTCCGTTGGCTCCTACGGGTGTGACCTTTCCAATCACGTCTATCCCCCATGTAGAGAACGGCCAAGGGGAAGTCATTGGGTACAGCAAGGAAGGCGGTGCATGCTGGAGATTGGCGTGTATCTGACACTTATGGCATTTCTTGACCATTTTGGTACAGTCGGCTTCCATGGTCAGCCAAAAGTACCCTTGTCTGATGATCTTTTTAGTGAGCATGTTTCCGCTCATGTGGGTTCCATATATGCCTTGATGAATATGGTCCATTATTTCCTGGGCCTCTTCCTCGGTGGCACAAAGGAGGTTTCCTTGGGAATGTTTCTTGAATAGACGGCCAGCATTGATGACGTAATTGGCAGCCAACCATTTAAGGGCGATCTGAGTCTTCGGGTCTGTCTCAGGCGGTATGGTTCCATCTAGGATGAAATGCCAAATGTCATGGTACCATGGTTTCCCTTCGGAGTTCTCAACAGTGGCGCATTCGGATAACCATTTGTCTTTGCAGTCATGGAGATCTATAACGGCGTAGTATGCAGGGGTTGCACGCCGTGTTATTTTGAAGGGTTTGACTGCTTTTCCTTTAGGGATTTCGACCAAAGAAGCAAGTGTGGCTAATGCGTCCGCAAACCGATTCTTGTCTCTGGAGAGGTAGTGGAATGAGACATCTTGGAATTGTTGCGCCAACTCTTGGAGATGGGCACTGTATCTTTGAAGGGTTGGATCTTGGACCCTCCACATCTTCAATGTCTGATTGATGATCAATTGAGAATCCCCGAATACCTCGAGTTCAGTCACGTTGCGTTCTAGGGCTGCCTCAAGCCCCGCTATGCAAGCCTAGTATTCTGCGGTGTTGTTGGTGGCGTCAAAGTCAAGACGCACTGCCAGTGGAGTGTAGATGTCGTTAGGGTCTACCAATAACATTCCAATGCCGAACCCTCTCTTGTTGGCTGCGCCATCGAAAAATAATTGCCACTTATTTTCTTCTATGCTTAGGATGTCCTCATCAGGGAATCGCGGGTCTTCCCCCTTCACTTCGTCGTAAGGAAATTCGGCCAACTGATCTGTGAATACACTCCCCCTGACGGATTTCTGAGTGACGTAAGTGATATCATACCCCGCGAGCATGAAGTACCATTTGGCCAGTCTCGAAGACAAATTTGATTTGTCTAGGATGTATTTCAGTGGATCCATCTTTGCAATGAGACGGACTGGAAAGGCTTCCATATAGTGCTTTAGCCTTTGTGATACCCAGACGAGAGCAGCGCAGGACTTGTCAAGTGGAGAATAGTTGATTTCGCTGCCTTGGAATCTGCGGCTGACGAAATAGATGGCATTCTCTGTGTACGAGGCAGGCTGTTCTTGAGCGAGCATAGCCCCTAATGCGCTGTCCGTAATTGTGAGGTACAACTTCAAGGGCTTCTCCTTGTGTGGTGGAACCAGGATAGGTGGGGAAGTCAAGTAGTGCTTAACTTCTTCGAATGCCTCTTGACATTCTTCGGTCCATTCTTGAGGTGCGTTTTTCTTAAGCAGCTTGAAGATGGGGTCGCACATTGTAGTCAGTTGATTGATGAATCGACTGATATATTGAAGTCTGCCCATGAATCCCTTTACTTCTTTCTGTGTTCTGGGTGGAGGCATGTCTGTAATGGCCTTTATCTTGGCGGGATCTGCTTCTATGCCACGCTCTGTGACCATGTATCCCAAGACTTTCCCTTTGACCACTCCGAATGAGCATTTGGCGGGGTTGAGTCTCATTTTGTGTTGTCTCAGTCGATTGAAGAATTTTCTGAGATCTCTGAAGTGTTGACCATCTGTCCCCTTTGAGTGAATAATCATGTCGTCCACATATACCTCTATTTCCTTGTGGATCATGTCGTGGAATAGTGTTGTGACTGCTCTTTGGTAGGTAGCCCCAGCGTTCTTGAGACCAAACGGCATGACCGTGTAGCAGAACGTTCCCCAAGGTGTGGTGAATGCTGTTTTATGCTGATCCTCCTCTGCCATGAGGATTTGATTATACCCTGCGAACCCGTCGACGAATGAGCGGACTTCGTATGCTGCTGTGGCATCAACCAACATGTCTATGTTTGGTAGCGGGAAGTCATCTTTAGGGGATGCCTTGTTCAAGTCTCTGAAATCAACACAGACTCGTATTTTCCCGTTTGACTTGGCTACTTGCACCGTGTTCGCTAGCCATTCCGGATATTCAATCACTTTGATGAACCCTACGTTCAAGAGTTTCATGATTTCCTCTTTCACTTGCATTGACCATTCCGGTTTGATTCTGCGTAGTTTCTGCTTGACTGGCTTGGCGTTGGGTAGCAGCGGTATCTTGTGTTCTACAACTGACTGATTCAACCCAGGCATATCTCTGTAGGACCAAGCGAAGACGTCGACATATTCTCTGAGGAGCTGCGTCAAGGTTTCTCTGTCTTCCCCCTTGAAGAAGCTGCCGATCTTTGTTTCTCTGGGGTCTTCCGTTGTCCCAAGATTAACTGTTTGCATTTCCTCGTCGTCAACAGGGCCATTCTTTCCACAACGACCTACTTGCTTAGCTAATTCTTTTAAGATTTGTACGTTTTCTTGATCTATCTCATCGTATGATTCATTATTAACGTGTTCGTTATATTGATTATTATTAGTTAATTCATCATTTACGATGTTAGCAATCTCAGGGTACTCGGAAAGATCAAAGTTTTCATTAAGGAGGTAAGGGAATACATGTTCGGCCACCGCCTCGATTTCCTCTTTAGTGAGTTCATCGGAGGTGGAGCCTGCTTCTAATGTAAACGTTACAGGGCCTATCTTCCTGCGAGGGTGGAGAGTGCAACCAAGCTCCTTGATCATGAAGTCTTCATCAACAACTGGTCCCCCGGTGACGTGCCAATTTAGAATTGGCTCACCACATTTCTGTATCAGTCTTGTGTAATCAGTAGTTGGAGCGTCCCCCCTTGGAGATTGCATGGATCTGGCTGTCTTCTAACCGGCACAGGTCTTGGAGCTGTCGTAGCATGTCTTCTCCCAACACAAAGTCCCATTCACTTGTCATTTCTGCCTTTGTGCCCCACAAATCATTAGGGATTAGTGGGACGGATTCTGTTTCATCTGGAGAAGCATCGCAGTCGCTGAAGATCTCAAAGCCTGATTAGCGCTTTCCTTTATCATCAGTCCATGGTTCTGAAAAGATAAAGTAGGGAATACTTTCCCCTTCTCGGACAAAGTAGCCATTGAGTGTCTTTCGACATGGCTTGAGGTTGCAATTCTTGGACTTTGGGTCGTCGTAGCCCTTGTATGTGGTTCCTTCCCATTTGATTTGAGTGAAGCCCCACTCTTCTTCGTCATCCTCATCGTGGATGGAGATGATGTATCCTAGGCCATACTTTGTGTGAAGTGGGGGAACCGGTAGTGGTTCCGTTATCCCTTGTAAGTGCCTTCCGAGCCCCAATCCAGGAAAGTACCCTTTTGCTAGCATCATTCTCCAGACAGGAAGGCTTTCGGGAAACCAAAGTGCCTTGGAGTAGTCGTTGTCGTTGCAAGTTTCTATGACATTCACAGTGCTTACTTAAAGAATTAATCAGAATTGAAAAGGGAAATACTGACTAACTATTAATGAAAAGCAAACTTGATACTCTTGCCCACAAATGAGAGTTTTAGGCAAGTAGTACCTGACTAAACTAGACTAGACTAATAATTGTTTCTCTTGCAACTAAAAGTAAATAACTGAAAAGAAAATAGATTCTTCATTTGCTTGAACTCATCCAAATTATTCCACCACTTGGACAAACTCTGATGGCGTCGTTGTCAATCAAGTCTTGGACTGCATTCTTCAGGTTGAAACAATTATTGGTGTGATGACCATGGCACTGGTGATAGTAGCAGTAGAGGTGTGGAGATCGTCCTTCCCTCTTAGGTTGGTAACCTTCCATTGGGCTTAGCTTTCCTTCCTTGTGAAGACTTCTGAAGAGATGACCGAGAGTGATGTTTCCAATGTCGGAGAAGACTCTACCCTTCCTTCGCTTAGCCATTTGATTGTGGAGGTCTCGAATGTGGTTCTCATAGTATTGCACGAAGACGTTGTGGCGAGACTGATATTCTTCCTCCATTTGCTCTTTGAGGTCACGGTAGAGAGTATTGAGGAAAAACTTGACCCTTTCATTAATGTCATCTTCAACGTGGGATTCAAGGTTGATGCACTTTTGGGTCATATCTTCGAGTTCGCTTTTGACCTCTTCAAGTTCTTCAATCAGCATCTTTGTCTTGTCGGCTTGGATGGATTCTTCCAAGTTGTGCCATGCATCGTTGTCCTCAATTTGCTGTAGGGCTTTGGCAAGTTGAGTTTTGATGTCACTTAGCTCTTCTTGCACGGATGATCGCCCACTGTCGGAGTCACTCTCCATCTTCCAGAAATCCCTAGCAATGCGGGTGGAAGGCAAATCAAAGGCTTCTCTCCAACCTCCCACATGTTCCATTTCAGCGACAAGGGCCTTGGTCAAGTCTTGCAAAGTGTGTTGTTCAAGGCCTTCCTTGGTCATGACGTACTTTCCGGTAGACATTGTGTTGGGAGTCTTGAAGTTGAGTAGCTTCGGAAAACTGACAGAAGAGATGCAGATATCAGGATCTAGCCCCAACGAGTCGGAAACAGGCTTTAATGGCTCAGGGTCAGATTCAGCAAACAGAAGCATTATCCCGCGCGAGATAAGTTGTCCCGCGCGAGATAACCCCACGGAAAGTCGATTTTTATTTAGACCTAAATTTTGGTCGGAACGGAAAATCCGTTTTGAGGGGTTTCTAAGGCCTTTATCAGAACCTAACGACTAAGCAATCAATCCGATTTTTGTAAAACAAAGCCATGTAAGATTGGTTTTTTTTTTTTTGAAGGATTATATGCATATATTTTTTTTGAAGGGACATCCGAGAGGGTCATTCCGAAGGGACTTTTTCCGAATCCTTTCTTTATTGTCAATTTTGCATGGCTTTATTTTGGTCAAAAACAAGAAAAGATCACCGAGTCAAAACCGACCGGTCACGGAGTGATCCTAAAAAGTCAATCTACATGAAAATGTGGCGATGCAGGGCTGGAAGGCTAGGCTCCCCGCGATATGACAATCTAAGTGGATTGAATACGCGGAGTGGGATTGTCCAACTTCGGAGAGACCGGCGACTAGGTGGTTACCGTCATCCGTCCTTAGTGTGGGTCCCGGGTTTATAGAGGGTATGCAGTGCAATGACAGTTATAGCATGATGTGCGCGTGTGTGATAGTCAATCTATGTGATAGAGTAAAATAGAAAGTTTTATTTTTTTGAAAAGTAAAGAAAAACAGATAGTGGCCGCACCAAGTGGTTGCCTACGTTTCTCCCAATTTAGGAAGACTCAGGCCGTCGTAGTTCCACATAAAGAGAGATAAAGAGAGATAAATAGTTCAATTTACAACTCCCGAATTCCCAATGGATCGGACTTTAATTTAATAAAACCCAATCGCACGCAGTTCATAAATAATAATCAATTATTTAAAGAAATTAAAGGTTCGAGTTCTACACCTTAAGGGAGGCCTTAAGATGCAGGAACTCTGCAGATAATGAATTCTGGGATCCCCCTTGCATGTTCGGCTCTCGTCTTGGATTACGAGCTAAATAGGAGAAACCAGAAAACAACCAGACTGGAGGCCATATCTCGCGCGAGATATGATATCTCGTGCGAGATATGCCCCATCTGAGAGCAGAAAATTCGAATTTACAAATTTTTAAAAACCTCTCTTTTAATTTCGACGCAAGTTTAAGCCTCTTAATTTTTCAGTCCCCAGCGGAGTCGCCACTGTAGCGTTGTGAGAAAGAATTTTATCTTTTTGTTTTTTGAGTCGCCACCTATATTATTTGATTGGAAACATAGAAAAACCATTTTTTGAGAGATTTGGGTTCGGGGCTTAGGTTATGAAATGGGTAGGTTAAGAAGCATCCATTTCACCCAATCCGGAGATAGGTCTTGCTAAAGAAAAGAGAGGTTTTCAAAAGAAGAGAATAAACGATTTTTTAATATTACAAATAAAGGTCCATTTGACGGGGTCAAACGGAATGTAGGATCGATTGCTTCGAGACCGTCTCCATGATTTGGAGAGGCTCTAGGCCGATCCTAGATTCTATGGACTTATACCACTCTAACAATCTATTAGAAGGGGAATTTAGGAGTTACCTTGCGTGAGGTGATTTGGGCAGAGTTTCGACTCAAGTTTAGAATCGACTCTTCACACGGACAGAGCTTCGCCTCGGTCCTTGACTTGGAGATTGATGCTTGTTTATCAACAAGGTTGATAAACAAACTATGAGGTGAGTTTTAGGTTGATTTTGAAGGATCCTTTCAGGGAAAGAAGCCAACAAAATGTGTGTGTGTGTTGTGTAAATTCGCGGCCCCTTTGATCCTTGGAAGTCACCAAGTATTTATAGGGGATGGATAGGAAGAAGTGGAGAGGTAAAACCCTATCAGATGGTTCTAGACCCCAACTCCTATTGGTTGGCCGGAGAGATAAAGTTTTATCAGGAAAGAGGTTGAAATCGACGAGGAAGCGTCCTGCAATGCGAAGGGGGGATATCTCGCGCGAGACACGCCATCTTGCGGCGAGATATTGCTCCTGCTGGACAGTTTTGTCCTTTCCTCGTTATCTCGTATGCAGTTTAGTCCCAAACTAACGGTGGTTAGTCAAAACTTAACGAAACATGACGAAATGGTGGATTTCTACTTCTTGACTCAAAGCGAGACTTAGAGTGGTATAAGTATGATCCGATTGTGTTCAGAATGGGGTGTCTACAGCTGGGCTGGGACAAAAATCTAATTTCGGAATTTTCTTATTGTCTAAGGTATAAGACTATTCTGTGGTGCCTATATAAACAATGTTCCACCCCCAAAGTTGTTGTATCTCATATTTGACATATTATATTGCAAGATCCTGGCTTGAAGGTACCCCAGACGTAGCCAATTAATTTGTGAACTGGGTAAACAATTCTCTTGTGTTATTTATTGCTTTGATTGCGTGTTCTTATTTCTATTGTGTGCATGGGTGCTTTGTATTATCTTGAAAATCTTAACAGGAAATGGGACCAAATTCCCCAACAAAAGTTAACAAATAAAGGTAAATCTCATTTAAAACAGTCTTATTTGCTAATAACTCATAACTTCATACCATATTTGCTAATAGTTGGTAACTTAATACCCTAAATTGTCATTAGTTAACATCAATTTTTTAACGATTTTGTTAAAAAAAAAAAAAAAACATTTGCTGCCATCATTTGATGACTTTGGACTTTTAATCGCCAAAAATGTAATATCGAACCTTGCGGTGCAAACACCCCGCAAAATGTGCCATTTGTAATTTGTCTTTTAAATAACTACTTTGTAACAGTACAACAATGAAGTTATTTCATTACACCGAGAAGAATAAATTTTTGTTCTTAGAACCCAGAAAGGTAACGAGTATTTGTTGTTGCAGACCAAACCAAATGGAAAATGCGTGAACATGCTCCATAAGGCATGAATATTAATAAATAAATAAATAAAAGTGTCCCCCCGTAATGGTGCTATTAGAGTGGTTCACTGATCTGTGCCTATTTGGCTGGGTGAGGTTCAGGACTAGCCTAATACCCGTGGCCACCTGCCTGGTGGGGCATTTGGTCTGTTATACCGATAAGGTCTACGGTTCAAGAACAGACCTGTAAAACTTGGCACTTTGAACTCAAAAAAGTGGCACCATTTGTTGTGGAAATACAAATGACAATCTTATATCAAACTATCATTTAAAAGAAAATGTCCCAGAATGTATATATTTACTAAAATAATTATTTACAATTTTCCAAAAAAAATAAAGTTACTGGGGAAAACTAATGTATAGAAAATTCAAAAATCTATAATTGACCATAAATCAAGCTCTCAAAATAAATGTACCAATTAAAATAGTGCAGCTCATTAACCGTAGTATGCTTTGCTTGCACAGCAGTCATCTAACGCAAGGAAAGTTGTACATCTACGGATTCATGACATAAATAAATAAAATATAAATTTAAAAAATATATTTTGAAAATTTTACTGCTCAATTGTTAACCACATAATGAATATCTCGTAAGTCTGAAACAAAAATCAAAAGATAGTTTAATGGGGGGGGGGACTACAATTGTTAACCACATAATGAATATTTCAGTGACATCTTAATTATACTCATACAAATAAAGAGCCTAAAATATTGGTAACCAACCTAACCACATAATTAGGCTTCTTCTACTGCTTCCTCGTTTGAAATTTGCTTTAGATGGCCAAGACAATCAGGGAACTTCATTGGGAGGGTCAAAGGTTGTTTACTAGAAATTCCGTGAATTGCCTGAGCTAAGGTATAGCCAAGTGCTGTTGATACGGAAAAAGCAACTGCATTTCCAACCTGCATATACCTGAACAAGGTCGGACCAAACACAATCACAAGTCAATAATGCAACCTAGTATATATTACAACACAACATGCTTTCCCAAATGTCTACGAACAAATTAAAAAGTATCTTGCATTATTTGCAAAATTATGGCAAAGTATTTTATATTATTTGTCACAATTTTTGTATTAATTTTATAAAGATTTGGGGAACTACATTGTATTTTTTGTCACTACCAAGTGTGTTGTTTTATTTGTAGCAAATTGGTCATTCGGCCAAAAGCAGACATATTTCCAAGGTAAGTGTCACTTTTATACACCTCACACTCTCCAAAACCCCGCTACTACATCCTCCATACTCCCAAAAGTTTTAGGTTTTTCAATAATTATTTTTTCCCAGTTTTCTACACTCAACAACCAAATTTGGGGCATGTGCAATCAGGATGCACAAAAGTCCAAATAAAATGTAACTCATCTACTAACATATAACTTATTTTACTATAAGTAACTCTTGTAGTATACATAATATATCAGGCCGATAAAATGTAGCACATGTATTATAAGATGTAACTCATGTTGATGTTATTGGAAAATGTAAATCATTTACTGGAAAATGTAAATATTTACTGTAAAAAGTCAGATTTTTGTGCAGTCCGACTACATAGGCCCCAAATTCACTACAGCCTTGGCACACATTTCTAGACACTTAAGGGCCAATTAAAAAGCTTTAAGGGGTGATAAAGTATAATTTCCATAAAAGGAATTGTAAAATGCGGTCTAGGTGTTACAACTTCTTGCATATGTCAACTAAGCAAGAAAAATGCACTCTTTAGGAGGTTCCTCATGTTGGGATGTGGAGTCAAAACCATGGATAAAGGATTTGAACCGCGGTCGGAGGAGTTGGTGAGATGGGGCTCAAATTCATCGGAGCAAAAGGGTTTTGCGGTTTTGGCTGTGCGGCTAACCGCATGTGTGGGTTGGCTGGGCCGGGCCTTGGGCCTTGCGGGCCGCGCTGGCCACGATTCTGGGCTGATTTGGTTTCCTATCTTGACGAGATCTCCTCTTGCTTGGTGATTCCTTTTGGTAGTAATATTTGGAAGGACTTGTGAAGAAAGAAGATTACTTTCTTGAGTAGGAATCCTTTTAATACTAGGATTTGATTCATTGTTTCCCTATAAATACATGTGATAGCCTAGAGACAAATTGTAACATCGGAAAATATTATAGTGAATATTTTGGCTTGGTGCGCCGCAGACGTAGTTGTTGTTGCAACGAGCGGGTTAACAATTCTTGTGTGTTCCTTTGTGTGTGATTTACTTTTCGTGTGTGTTGCTCTTATTATTACTCCTAGCTTGGATCCGTTCATTGCGGTAATTCACAACAATGTATCAGAGCCTTTGGTTTCTGTCGAATCATTAGTTGGCTCGGTCTTTTGCTATGGATTTCTTGGGAGCTTTGGAGGATGGTAATAAGGTGTTGATCGAAAAGTTTGATGGGGACGGATTTCAATTTTTGGAAGACAGCGAATCGAGGATGTTCTCTGGAACAAGGATTTGTATCTACCATTAAAGAAAAGGGCGGGCAATGTAGGAAGCAAAATTCGAAATCTTGGATCGGAAAGCGTTAGGGCTTGTTGGGCAAACGCGCGTTGACCAAGGATGTGGCGAAAGAATGTTTGGAGGCGAAGACTCATGGAGATGTTACGAGATGTTGGCGAGCATGTGAGGCAGTGGCGGCGAATAAAGCTCATCTAATGAGAAGCTATTGGCATAAGGATGGTGGGAGGAGCACGCAACAAGCGTGTAAGTGAATTCAAATCTCTACCGCGACCCCTACCTTCTTAGTGCTTACTATGACGAGGTACTAGCGTTGATTTTACTTTCTTTGCGGGAAAGTTGGGATACGGCTGCGATGGCAGTTAGCGTTTGGCAACAGAAAAGTGAACTGAAGTTGCAGGATGTCGTTGATGTGATTCTTGGCGAAGAAATTCGTAGGAAGGGCGAGGTGGGACATCGGGCTGGCTTAAATGTCGGTGAAAAGAGTGAGGGTGGCAAGAAGGTGATTACTTGCCTGATTGTGGAGAAGGGCACTTTAGGAGAAGTTGTCCGAAGCTGGTTAGCAGCGAAGGAATTGAATGTTCTGAGGAGATGGCGGGCGTATTAATCTTGGGTAGGAAGCGGTCAACAGATTCGTGGGTTTGGATTCAACTCGGGACGTTTCATTCATAAATGCCAGAAAGAATGGGACAGTATGTTCAGGTGATTTTGGGAGTTGTTCGCTTGGGAAACGATCATCCTGCAAGGTCATGGAAAGGGGGTTGTTCGGGATTGAAAGCAACGGATGGGACTGTTTTTCTGGTACGTGATGTGCGACATATTCCGGATTTGAAGAGGAACTTGATTTCATAAGGCAACTTGATAAGGAGGGTTGTGTGGTGACCTTCGGTTGTGGGACATGGAAGGTAAACCGCGGAGCTGAGCTTGGTGGCTCGTGGCGACGTGGAAAATATGTTGTATACCACATGCGGCAGTCGTTGGGGAAGGAAAGCGAATCCCGATAATGAATGGTGGTGGCCGGGAATCGTCATGTGGTGAGAAATTCACTAAGCGGTATGTTGGTAGAAAATTGGGTAATAAGTGGCCAGCGGAGCCAATTTGGTCAACAGTGGGAAGCGGATCTAGAACGGTGATGCGATGGGTTGCAAAGAACACACAAAGGTTCCAAGCTTGTGATTGTGTGGGGCACGTGGATTAGCTGTTCAGGATCGATAGTTAGCAAGCCAGTGAGCGGGGATGTGCGGGAGGATCATTTGGAATGAAGACTACGGAAGCATGGTAGAGCCGATTATGTTGAAGCGTTGCTCAGCCTTCAACTCACTTGGATAACTAAACAGAGGTCGGGCGCTACCAACGACAATACTGGCCAGCTGAAATTTGTTTCAAGAAGAGGTATCATGGATGGTTTGTCTCCAGGTGGGAGATTGTTGGGATGTGGAGTCAAAACCATGGATAAAGGATTTGAACCGCTGAGTCAGAGGAGTTGGTGAGATGGGGCTCAAATTCATCAAAAAGGGTTTGCGGTTTCGTGCCGGCAACCGCATGTGCGACTGACCACGTGTGTGGCTAAGGGCCGCATGTGTGGGTTGGGTGGGCGGGCCTTGGGCCTTGCGGCCGCGCTAGCCACGATTCTGGGCTGATTTGGTTTCCTATCTTGACGAAATCTCCTCTTGCTTGGTGATTCCTTTTGGTAGTAATATTTGGAAGGACTTGTGAAGAAAGAAGATTACTTTCTTGAGTAGGAATCCTTTTAATACTAGGATTTGATTTATTGTTTCCCTATAAATACATGTGATAGCCTAGAGACAAATTGTAACATCGGAAAATATTATAGTGAATATTTTGGCTTGGTAGCGCTCTGACGTAACTATTGTTGTTGCAACGACGGGTTAACAATTCTTGTGTGTTCCTTTGTGTGTGATTTACTTTTCGTGTGTGTTGCTCTTATTATTACTCCTAGCTTGGATCCGTTCCGCTGCGGTAATTCACAACACCTCAATCATCTTGCATCATTAATTTCCACGCATATTTCAAATTTCTATCACAATTTTTGACTCTGAAGGCTTATCTTGTCCAAACAAAAGTATCTCTTCTCTGATTTCGCACAATTAAAGTGGGGTGAAGTGAAATTAATGTATTTTGATGGTTCCTGTGAGACCTACACTTTTGATGATTAATAGTTTTATTTCACAAGTTTTAGGCAAGGATTGCTGCTAAGTGCTAAATAACAATATAGATAAATAATTTACAACAAATTTTGTTGCAAGTCAAGTTCAAGGATATCATTTCCATGTAAACATTACTTAATTTAGTATGTTAGGTTAGTGCACATTATTTACCTAAAATTCTTTGACCAAGAGGTAATTTCAGTCTTAATGTACATAAGAACAGAAATCTAAAAATAATTTTCCGTGAAACATACTAGGGACCATATGGCTAGTTCATATTTCTTTCTTTAGACTGTTTTAGAAAAAAAATTCTGAAATAACAAAATAATTTGGGATAAAAATAAAGCCCCACAGAGCTTGTAGAAGTCAAGAAACCCTTGTAGTTTATCATTTCACAAACAGTTAGTACCCTGCCCTGATTTATTTGGTCCTGAAGTCTCGGTAAATGTGTCCCAAGGGTGTCGAGTGTCGTAAAATGGAAAATAACAAACAAAAAACCCGACACTTTTATAATTTCATTAAAAGGAAACACGAAATGTGGTCTTGGTTTTACATCTGCTTGCAACTGTCAGCTAAGAGCGAGAAAGAGGTGCACTCTTTAGGCGGTTTCTCAATCATCGTGTGCTTAATTTCCACATGTTCTTCCGAATTCAACTAGGGTTTTGAGCAAGGGGTCATTTCAATCTTAAAATACCAAAGAACAGAAAATCAAAAATACATTTTTCCTAGAAACAAACGGGAGTCATGGAATACTCACAATAAACATAATAGTCACATCCACACGCAAAGTGCCCGTGACAAGAAAATCATGTCCCAGTGACCAAGATGTCATGTCAATGTTGGTACTTCTAAGGGAGGGATCATTGCTAAGTGCTAACTAAAGCACAGTACATAGATAATAATTTACAAAAAAAGCTTGTTGTAAATAAGTGAAGTTCAAGGATATTTTATCATGAAAAAATTACTTAATTTAGTATGTTTGGTTAATGCACATAAAATTACTTTTAAAACATTGAGCAAGTGGTCATTTCTTTCTTAAATTACCAAAGAACAGAAAGTCAAAAATATATCTTCTGTGAAATAAACAGGGACCATATGCTCAGTTTAGATACCTTTCTTTAACAGGCCCACAGAGCTTGTAGCAATCAGGAAACCCTTGTAATCGAGCATTTTCACGAACAGTTAGTACCCTGTTTTGATTCGGATGAAGCACAACCTATCAAAAGAAAAATCAGAAGAGATTTTCAGTTATAAGATCATGATTATCTTATTTTTCCTTTTTTTTTTCTTTGCTACTCCTTCCATCCAAAAAAAATGTCACATTAGAGTTATCAATGTTTTTAAGCAAGGTGCTTTACTAGTTTGTACATTACTTGTATAATGAAAAAATTGCAATAATTCCCTTTCCTTATTTGGAAGCAGGATATTTATTTTGGGATGGATCAATAAGTACAACATTTATTATTGGACAGATGGAGTATTAAACATGAATATAAATCAAAATCTTACAACAAACGCGTTTTTCCTTAATAGTAGAAAAAATGTGTTTTGATTCTCCCGCTAGTGCCAGTATTATTAGAGTAACAAAGTGTCAGTGTAAAGAGTGTCAGTGCATGTATTATTAAGTGTCAGTGTTAGTGTAACAAAATGTCAGTTGTCAGGCCAATGTAAAGAGTGTTAGTGCATGTATTATTAAGTGCCAGTATAAAAGAGTGCCAGTGTAGTGTAGGGTAAAAAAGTGTCAGTGTTAGTATAAAAAGTGTCAGTGTAAAGATTGTCAGTGCATGTATTATAAAGTGTCGGTGTAAAAATGGTTTTCCTTAATCTTAGAAAAAAACGCGTTTTTTATAAGACCAACTCTTAATATAAAGGCAATCTTAATAATGAAAACCTGATTGTGTGGCTCTGCTCTAGTCACGACTGTTGTAACAATATCATCCATCCCTAAACGACCAAAAGGTCTGCAATTTGACAATTTGAATCTAGTGAATTCAATAATCAAGATTATTAAATATAAATTTTCTATAATTCACAGAGTGCACATACTTAGTTGATGACCCGCGGACAAATTTCATAGCATATGTCGGAACCTATAACAACAACAGTTAGTTGGTCATGCCTACAAAATCCATTACAATGCAAAAGATAACCTTTTTTTTTTGGGGGGGGGGGGAGCTTTGACAGCAAAACCATACCAGAGGTTTTCCAGAAGGGAGAAGAACTCTTTTGACATTTGGATCCCATTCTACCTTGTTCATCTTATTAACAACCACACCAGGTAAATCCCTGAAGTTTGCCCCCTATAAATTTAAACACATTGCTATCAGAATTCATTCAGTATGATCAAGTTTATTCATTGCAATACTTAATCTATAAAAGAGAGATCAAACCTTTCTCATGGGAATAAGACAGACTCTTGCATAATCATCGTCATTTAGTTCTAGAGGTATATGATCGTATAGCATCTTCTTATGCCCAGGAGCTGTACAACCGAATAGATCTATATAGAATTGACTTTTCATCAGTAACAATGTATCTAGAGACGTTATTAAAGTTGTATCCAGGACCACAAGTCATCATTCTGGCTACACTCATAAATGAAATCAAGGAAATGGCATATACCAATTATAAAACAAGTAATATTTGGGTTGATTTAGAACGTCTAATTTTTTCAGTTCTTATCAGAAGTTCTGATAAGAACTGAAAATCACAATAACCCGATAGAGTAAACTATTCTTAAGCATCTACATAGAATCAAAACATACTAACTAAAATAAATTTATGGTATATCAAGCTGTAATGCTCTTCCTCGTGGTAACCCATCCACACGTGGAGAGTTAAACAAACATTCTACACCAGATACTATGTATATCAACCTTAACTGGTCCTACAAAAGAATATTTGGTTCCATTCCAAGCTAATAATAGTCAACCATTGTCCCAACTGGCAGTCACTTTTCTACATTATATTTAACCGCTATGGGTTTACAATATGCAATAAAGATAACTAATGCAATTAGTTGTAAGCTAAAAATGAGGATCACCTTGCTTTTTAAGTCTAATGAACTTCTGAAAGCTGGTGCGAGGACCACCTGCATATTCCATTTCATCACGATGCTCCGAGTTTTCAACCTAAAAAATGATTATTACAAGTATTTGTTTAACGCAATTTGACTCATGTATTACTTCATAGAGATACATTATCACAAAAAGAAAAGTCGGCAGACATACAGGAGGCATGTCTGAAATTGCATCACCAAGTGAAACACTTTTCTCCATTTTGCTCGGTTGCTCGTCACCATATCCAACAATGCTATCCTAAGATCACAAAAGAAAAGAGCATGAAAACATTAGAAAGGTCAAAGAAGCCAAAACAAATCGGTAATCAAGACTCAATTTAATGTACTAATTGCTAAAGAGTACCTTGAATTCATTTGTAACAACCCCTCTTCCAACAACCTCATGCGTAGGCAAAGGAAATTGAGGTAATATCTGGATCAGAAAAGAAAATAAGGCATGTATAATGACAAAACAGCACCAGGGAGAATGCACATCCAATATGCCAAAATTATATTTAGCTCCGTGTTTGGACAAATCCAAGATCAAACTTACAGTGTGAAGCTTATTAGTATAAGTGACCACATTCATTCAAAACATGTACTCCCTCCATGATTGTCCAATTTTTTTAGTTTTAAAGAACATTCTGAAAAGTTGACTTTTAAATGTAAAAGCAAACATGCATAAATACCCTTTGAACTTAGTATCCACCTTATAAACTCTTTTGCATGTATAAGTAGAATATGATATTGTTAAAGGTAAAACTTCATTTAGGGTTTGTTTGGCAACTCCAAGTCCAAGCCTTAGTTTTGGAATTGGAAGAACAAAATAAATTACGAAGACTTCAAATTGCTCTTCCAACACCAATTCCAAAAATTGGAATTGAGTTGTCAAACACACCCTAAGGGAAAAATAACTAAAAAAGGGGACATTTGTTTGGGGACATATTCTTCACAAAATGGACATTTCTTTAAGGAGGGAAGGAGAAATATATATATTTTGCATTCAAAACGTATAACCCCAAAAGATTTCAAATATTAGGTGTTCGTGACGATTAGGCAATACAAAATTTATACTCCATGTATCCCAGAGTAAAGTTCTACCTTCATTTTTGATACGTCCCAGAGCAAGGGTCTCATTCCTAAAATAGCTAAGTATGAAAAGTATTTTGGACAACTTGTCCTTATAATGCTTGTGTAATCACAAAAAAAAAAATACAATCCATAACTATCCTATTTTATACCCACTTAAATTATGAATAGTTTTTTAGACAATTACCTCCTCAACTCACTTGTATTGTTTGCTTATTTTTATGTCTTCTTAACAAGCGTTCAAACACAAATATTGACTCTTACTTCAGGATGGAGGGAGTTAAAATATAATCAGCTTACCTCTGTTGGTTTAGCACCCCAGAGAAATACTCGTAACCGGCATTGGGGAACTCCATATGCTCCTGCTGCCATTATTCTAAGTCGAGCTTGGTAGTTCATAGAAACCAAGCGCCCAATGGCATGACTACCCAGTCGTCCTCCAGCAAACTTAACAATATCCACAACATTTTCCATCAAGATAAATGTTGGCTTTAGAAAATCAATGATATCCATATAAACCACCAGCTGATGGTTCTTTGGATCTTTCAAAGGATCTACTGAGTTCCTAAAACGATTATACCCACTAATCCCTTGGCATGGAGGACCCCCACAAATAAAATCAACATCACCCTGCATAGACATGAAACAACATTTAGGGCTTCATACAAAGGATGTTCAAGGTAAAAAGAAAATAGAATGAACGAAGTACAGCAGTTTACTGCCAACATTCGAACTGGAAACTCTTACCGGAAGAGGCAATATCCTTGAATTGTATCCCTTACTCACAAATTCCTTCAAACAATCCTCGCAATTGCTGATCCAGAAACAGAAGACATACAAGAAAACTTGTACGTTATTATTCAAAACTGAACTCCTAAAAGAGCAAAAAAATAAAATAAAAAACAATAATAAGAATTGAAAGGGAATGAAAATTGTACCCTAAACCATCGATTGGTTCCCATGTGTCCTCACTTGGTCCATAACCCTTCCAACGCACCTAAATTAATGTCCAGGGGAAGAGTTTTTATCATAAATGTAGACAAACAAGTTCACATAATATACTTAGTTAGACATGCAACAATATAACATAGACGTAAATCATCATTCCACAAATATAATTTGCAAACATCAACATATGTAAGCACCATTTAATTCTCCTTAAACACGTGAAAACAGAAAAGAAAATTGTGGATTTGAACCCAGCTAAAAAAACAAATAATTAATTAAATTTTATTGAGCTAAAGAGCTTTTTATTTAATGAATAGGAATCTACTAACTAATACTGCTTCTGTCCCAATAAAGAAACTAAGGCACGTCCCAGAAAAAAGGTCTTATTTTTAAACTATACCAATATTTATATTGTATTTTTAACAAGGTACAAGCAAGTAAAGCATGGTCTATAGTATGTTCACTTGTCAAATAGGACAGTTTTTTTAAGACGGGGAGTAGTTAATAATGCTTCCAAGAATCCTCCCTACATAACAATATTTTGATATAAGCATAGTGTAGGGAATTTATAGAGCATAGTGTAGGGGATTTATAGGTTAGCCTTTAGGTCCTATAAGTAAGGTTACCTTAAAATATAACCCAGGTTTGTTGACTTCATTTGGATCACCATAACAAATAGCTAGGAACCTCCTCACTTCAAATTCTTCGGACTGCACTCCTTGGTTATTATCATCATTTTCATCCTCACAGTCTTCATTATCTGGTTTGGAGCTGACTTCATCAGAGCGATGTGACCCCAACAAGTGAAACTCTCTACACAGCTTTTCCCACTCCTTTAGTAATGACAGGAAATCTTCCGCTTTTTCATTTCTCACCTAAAAATGATGAAGAGATTCCTAATTATACAGATAACAGAGTTACTGACCACTTGAAAAGGTAATAAAATATACTCGTTATACTTACAACTGTTTCAGTATGGTTCAACTCTAAACTTTTACATGCATACTTGTTTATGTCAACGGCCCATCTCTATTCATTCAAAGACGAGAAAAGTTACAACAAATATTTTGAGAAACAAAATCCTGACTTTTGCATGCAAAATAAAAGATTCGAGGTGTTAATCTAAATTAATTTCATTTCGACTTACAGTAACAAGGTTCACCCCATACATATTGGCACCAAAGCAAAGCCCAGTCGACATAGCACCACAACCAGAATATAAGTCGAGTAATGTCTTTTTATTCCCTTTAGAACTGAGAATCTCAGAAGATTTGGCAACCTCTGAAGTTTTTCCCACTGCCGGACTATTTAAGCTAGCATCACTTGATATTCCCGATGACCCATCACTATCAGCCTTTTGATTTTCGGTAGCTTCATGCATCAGAAAATATAGCATTCAGCCTACAAATTGATTATATGCAAATACTCAAATAACATGAGTACGGCAAAAAAAATGTTGTACACTTACTTGGAGAGGATGAAGACTGAAATTGACCCATACTCGTATATATATATATACACACGCACATATACACACACACATATATATTACCCACATCCATGATCTACCTTCTTAGCTATCTAAGTACCTGTCCTAAGGGTCGTGAAATTAAATGGCAATGAATATTCCATGTCATAGAAGAGGTCAAACGATTTTGTTGCCTTCTGTTTTGCAGCTACTTCAGTCTGTGCGTACAAAGTACATGAAATAACACAGTGTCAGCAAAAAAGTATTTACCACAAATGGACTGTAATCCAGACCCATGCATCATAGCAACGATGTGGCAAAGGAAGGTAGTGCAAACATACATTTGAGGAAACCTGAATTATTTTTATTTTAGAGACAATGCTATCAAGCGGATTGTCATCTTTCATTTCTGAATAGAACACTCGTCTTTTGTCAATAAGATGAGCTTCCTCTTTGATCACCTGGAACCATCATAAATGAGTGTTGGTCTATGATAAAAGAAAAAAATAAAATGCACACACACATGCCCTGAATTTTTGGGGCTAATGCTTTGTTGTTGTTATTTTTTTAGTCTTGTACACACCCTCCATCCCAAAAAGATCATCTAGTTTGACAAGTCATACTATTCTATGGAAGATGCATCACTTGCCTATACGTTATTGCCTTTTTAGGGGTGAATGGCCATTTAATGCGGCATACTTCAATAAAATTTGCATATAATTCAACATACTCTGTCTTCAACTAAAAAAATTTAAGTACTTTGAGCGTGTGACATAAACAATGCAGCATACTTACATGAACATGAACATCATCTAATCAACCTAACGGAAAGCAAAAGAATTTTGTACTTCTGTCTGATATTGTGAAGCGTGCTAATTTTGCTGAGTTATGCACTGTACTAATTAAATATTTACAAATAATGGTTTGCTCTTTATGAAATTATGTTGCATTACCAGCCCTCTGTTAACAAATATAAATATTGTTTATGTTCAGAAAAGTAGGTAGCATTAACTATGATCCAGCTTAAAAGTAAAAAGTACATTAAATGAAAAACATGTTTAGTACATTGCATGATTTGGTAATTTTCGTCTCTTTTAGAAATGGGACTATCTCTTGGGACAAACCGAGAAGAAAACTATCTTTACGGGTAGGAGGGGGCATAAATTTATGTATGAAATATCTAGCAACGAGAAATAAAGCAATCTCACAGTATCTTCAGCTCTAAAGAACCATTGAGCAGTGAAATATAGATCCCCATTAAGAGTTTCAAACATCTCCACGATTCTGGCTATAAAGTCTGGTTGTCCCTCTTCAGCCTAATAAATTTGGTAAACAAAGTTAGATGCAGATATTAGGGATAAGGATGTAACTTATGCATTAAAAGTATTTGCATATTCTTATAAATAATAAATAAAAACTCGGACAATTCTAGGTAACCACGAACACACTTTAGGTAACTCGCAAACAATTTAACATCATACTGAAGCAGTTGATGCTTTATACATATGCAACTTAATTCAGGAATCAAATTTCCCAGCTAAAATGTAATATAGTTGAATCACAATCACCTCAATTCTTTCAAATATCAAATCCATGTTCATTTACACACGCCTTAAGGGTTCCTCAGATGGGGGCAGTCAACAGACAGCAAGGATCCAATATCCATGGCCGATAAGATTTATAGAGAGAAGATGGTGTACAGATGCCTAGCCATGTCATCTTTCTGTTTGCATTTGAGGGCAGAGTAAGGTCCACTGCTGCAGAACCATATCCAGTTTGTTGAGTTGCAGCTATTGCTAGCCTGCATTATAGTACCCTAGTGGGCCTTGATGCTTGACCTCAGCCAAAGGCCACAACTATTACAGTCTCTGGAGTCTAATTAGGTGCAAACTGAAGAATAATAATAAGTGTCTATTTCTCATTGGCTTGTCCATAGATATGTACGGACATATGTGGGGTGTCCCTATGCAGTTCTCCAATGAACGAAGATGGGGCACGTATAGTTCCGTGATTTGGCCACAGAGCTCGCTTCTGTATTCTAGCATCCAATCCACTACTGCCCGTGGTCCCAACTGGGGGTGGAGAATAGTAATCTGCGGATGACTTATCCACACCCACCCAAGATACCACCATTGGCTTTATCTAAATAAGGAAAGACAGTTGCAGAATGCATGCCACAAATAGGATAGTTATTGGGCTTCAAGTATCAAATGGCATTACAAATTATTTCTAAATTATATACGCCCTCCATCCCATAATAAAGCACTTCCTTTTTTGTTCCGTTCCAAAACAAATGTTGTGTTTCTAAATAAGGAAATAGTTTTAGTGTAATTTTACTATTGTACAAGCAGTGTACAAATAAGCAAAGGTTGACAAGTCAAACGCGACATTTATTATGGGACGGAGGGGGTATTAAAATTCATTATATCAGAATTGTTGCTCCTTGGAAACCTCTTCAAAGCTCTACTTTATGGTCTTTCTGCACTCCAACTATACGACATGGCTGTCATTGGCTCTAAACATCCTCCATCAGGAAATATGAGAATGTGAAGAAGTGGCAATGCCACAGCTACGCTAAGGAATTACTTGACCGCTTTTATCCTTCATCGTCTGTTATTTTAATCCCTTGGCTTGACGACCACTTTGTGTTAGAAGAAAATTCCATAATATTACAATTTTGACCCCCATTTGAGCCAGCTCGACAATAACAACATATTGTTGTTCTGAAACAATTTTCAACCCCTTCCAACAAATTTTGGGCTTTACCACTGAAAACGGGTGCTATGGTAGGACGACAAGGTACTTCTATCGCATATTGCTCAAGATGAGAAAGTTGGTCCACATTCTTCTAATTCATTTACTCCTATCGGCTATCTCAGATCTTTCTTCCAGCTTAGAGGACTACTATTTGGGATAGATAGCTGTTTATGACAATGCCATGGCGTCCTTCCAAATCTAAATGCTTATTTCTGTTCTATCATGTTATAGTTCTTCTTTATTGAACGTTTTATGAAATCAACTCTGTGGGAGGGTTGATGCTAGCTATAATTCTATGACCCTGAGTTACCTTAGATAGTTAGATTACTTTAAATAAATTACTAAAACTGCAGCTTTTAAAGTTTTATTGAAGTTTGTTTTATCCCTTAAGGTTGTAAGAAAATCTTAGCAATTAGATTTTTGGGACGGTGAAGGCGTTATCATTTCGAATACAGATGCATTGAGAGTAATTGGCTTGACTGAAACTTCATTGTAAACATCAGATAAATAAAGCAACATAAAAACTGAAGCGGAGAGAGGTTAGTTTACCTTGACATAAGTCTCATCATAAAGATCGAAACCACACCCATCAACAACACATTGGGTATAGTGACACTTGGCCTGCAAAATCTCCTTCTCTTCGCCATCCCTTCAATAATCAAACAATACAACAACTACAATAAATATATCTGCTTTCACCAAAACAAACCTAAAAAATTGGAAGTTCAAAAAGATTTACCCATTTGCAACAGTTGATGAAGCAACAACTTTCAACTTGCTCTGTAAACAAACCCCCCAAAAAAAGACAGGAATCAATCAAAATTCTACACACGCAGAGAGCGAATTGAAAATATAGAAGTGCATTTTGTTTCCGCGAAGGAAAAATTGAACTTGAAGAGTGTAAAGAGGGGATAATAAAACCTTTGATAGATAACGAAGCGGCCATTTTTCTCTGGATTCATTGGCCGGAACTGGTTGGCCAATGAACTTCGGTTTGTCGTCATCTACTGCCGGCGATGACTTGGATTTCTTTGATAGAGGAGAAGAAGGGGGTTCTAGAGCTTCGATCGATGATCGCTTCCCATTAGAACTCATAGCGCTCTCTCTATCTGAAGGGGTTTTAGAGAGAGAAAAGAGGGTTTCGTTTTGGAGTGAAAGAATCGAGGGATATGAATAGGGAACGGTAATTGGGGAAAGGACAAGAATGGATGATTTGAAACTTTTGAAATTGTTTTGACCTCGTGTGGGCGGGAAGGCGCTAAAACCTATCAAGTTTTCGAGTCCACCTTAGCTTGTGCTCACTCCTTGTTGTGAACGGTGTTGATTTGATACTAAACTAGTTTTACTCCCGTGCGATGCACGGATCATTACATGTTATTCTAAGACAGAAATAAAAAAAACAACAAAAAAATGAAATAAATTTATACATTATGAAAAACTTCCTTAAAAACTACATTATCAGTGAATAGATCAGATTGACCGGACTTACTCCCTCCGTCCCATTAGTATTAGCACAAACACTGTTTGCGCGGAAATTAAAGAATATGATATTTTAATAAAATGTTGTGAGGGTAAAAGAATGAGTGGAGAGAGAATGAGTAGAGGGTGTAATAAATTATAATGGTGTTGTGAGTATTAAAATAATGTAGGAGAGAGAATGAGTGGGGTTGGGTGAATATTTTATTAATATAAAGTTTCCTTTTTGGGAGTGTGCGGATATTAACGGGACGCCCAAAAAGGAAAGTGTGCTAATATTAGCAGGACGGAGGGAATATATATTATGAAATATTTCCTTTTAAAGACTACATTACATTGTAAGTACATAACTCAGATTGGCCAGGCTTGCCATCATTACAAATTAATGTTTGAAGATCATCCGGACTTTTGACATGTGATAAAGCAACATACAGTTGGTCACGACGAAATATTGACTTTTTCAGTATGAGACCAACAACAGATAATGATTGACCTTAACTTTTATTAAATGTCATAGCGTAAGAGATTATCAAGGAAAATTGCATCCTCTCAAATCGGAAAGGAATCCTTATTTCTGATGGTGTTAACGACATTCTCGAAATCAAAACTTTTCTATCAATATTATCCGACGAAGTTACTTCACCTTCTAAAACATGATTTTCAAGCCTAATGATAACCAAGCGAATCCAACACAAACTCTCTCATCACCAATAAGTGACTGAAATTCTTTTTTCACATTCCAACACAAACTCTCTCATCACCAACATCCACCACCAAAAAATTGAATTAAAAAACATATAAAAGAAACTTTCAAATAAAATGTTAAAAATAATACATTATTCACTTATATTTTTATTTTATTTTTGGGAAAACTTAGAATATGGGAATGTAAACTTAATAATTTTACAACATGTATTTGAAATAAACGGAGTAATGTTTTTAAGGCAAAATTATGATGTACTATATTCGTATAATTATGAACAAAAAATTATAAATTTATTTTATTTTATTTTGTTTTCAGCACCATGAAATTTGAAATCAATAATTTCTTTTTGTCCATTCACATCCTCTCTCTCTTTCTCCCCTCTTTTCTACCCCACCCCACCCACATTTCACAAATTCATCTCATCTCCCAAAATTTCTTCCAAAATCTCGAAAATGTTTCTAAATATAGTATATTTCTATATTTTAAATAGTTGAATAGCTATATGTTCTTCTAATCTCTTTCCATTTCATATAATATGACCATGTTTTAATGTTTGCGTTGTCAATTTTATATTTTATTTTATTTGCCTTTGCATTTCTTATATTGCATTTAATTTACTATTTATTTATAAAACTATTATACTACATATTTCTTCTTTTTAAATATTTATAGTCACTTTCTTTCAAGAAAAAATAAAAATACTTACAGTCCAATTACTTTAAAAAATGTTACAGTTCAATTTTTAAAAATACTCCGTATTGCATAGAAAATTACTATCCCGACCACTAACCTCCTAAATTCATATAATATTTTAAACTCATCACAAAACACATTCTGATCTAGAAAAAACACGAAGAACCAACATTTGAAATTATTTGCCAAAATGATCATATTTTTGAAACTCGCTACACGGTGTAGCGAGTTTATAATTTTTCTGGTCAAAACCCCTACACGGTTTAGCGAATTTAAATTTGCTCAATTTTATTTAAATTTATGCTATAAATTTTTTTATTTAACTCGATACACAATATAGCGAGTTCAAATTACCAAAGCAGGCCACAAACGATCCAAACCAAACCAAAGGTACAAACTTCGTCTCACTTTAAATTACAAAATAATAATTATTAATAAAAAACTAAATAAAAATATTATTTTTTTCATTTCAACTAAATACTTTAAAAAATGTACTTCTTAAAAAGATTATATTATTCATTACAAAAATAAATCATAAGCGGCATAAGCCTAGAAACTGCAAAACACATTTAAGAAAACTCATTTAGAGTAGTATGGCAAAACACATTTAAGAAAACTCATTTAATCACATATACATAAATCATAAGAAAACTCATTTAGAGTAGTATGGCAAACTCATTTAAGAAAACTCATTTAATCACATATACATAAATCATAAGTCGGTTAAGCCTATAAAGACATACTCCTAACCTGATCAACCGATGGCTACCGGTCAAGAGAAAATAGGTTTCCACTCCCCTTTAACCTGCTCCCTCAGTCTTCCATATTTTCCAAAAAAAATCGAGAGATTGAAAAATTACCCTCAACTGATGGGTCTACCGATATGTTTATAAAAGAGGTAAAGTTAATATTGGGATGACTGATTGCTGAAGTAATGCTCAACTAATGTCACCGGTTTCATCTACTTCATTATCATCGGCAGAATGACTGGTCATATTAAAAGATATTTCCATTATTTTTCTTTTTCTTTTCCCTCCAACTGACCGACGATATAATGCTTCTTCCACGGTTGCGTTAAAATACAATTTGTATGTTTGGTTGGGTGGACTATTGATTATGATCATGGACATTTTCTACTTTTCCTTCCTTACTCCTTTCATACGAACAAGGCGGCGCAAATTGGTAGTTCAAACTTTCCTACTCGGTGTTTATGATTTTTGTTCTATCATAATTTGATCGAGAATTTAATATAATACTCTCCTGCAATTATTATTTTTGTAAGAAACATTTGTTTATTATTCGGTCATCATGATAGCTCATAAAGTCTGCACTATGCTTTTGTGTGCATACACTATACACTCCCAACAAAGCCTTGCTCCTAAATGATCGGTGGTCAGCTAACATGAAACATCGTATTGACCCCTTAGGGGTAATTTTAGTAGGTTTTGACTTGTTTATCAAGTCATAGGAGTCGTATAAAATAGGGTCCAATGTTAATTCCGAATTTATGTTTTTGATTAATAAAAATTAAGTTGCTTTGCATCTTGTTTTAAGTCTTTTAAGGCTTGCAGAAGGATTCATCCTTGAATTCTTGAAAATCCTAATTGTGGATTCATTTAGGTCAAGATATCCCTTGATTATCTTGCTATCGGTTACTTTTATTTCCGCTGCGTTTTTACATTAGAGAGTGTCAAGAAGGGACGAGGGTCTAAAAGAACCACAAGGGGAAATTGTACAACCTCTGCCATGCTAGTAAGGTTTGCGTTTGCTAAGTTGTAAACACATCATATATTGATCATATTAATTATCCTCGCTTGCAACGCCCCACATGTAGTCATGTGTTATGAACTGGATTATCAAATTATTGTGTTATCTCTTTCATTTTTTTTTTTGGATAGGTAAGAGGTTATATAGGTCAACAAAAAGCGCAAAACAGGTTTTGCCGGCCTTGTACATTAGGAGTATACTCACTTAAAGAATCTAGTCAATCACAAAATATCTACAAAAGTGCTCCTTTACGGAACTAGGTATAACCTATAAAAGCTGAAATAATTTGAGCAAAATAATTCCACAGCTCCCTCGCCATTGGGCAGTGTGACAAAAGATGATTCATACTTTCTCCATCTCCTCTGCACATAAAGCATCAATTTACATAAGTTTTCTTGCGAGTCCGCGAATTATCTCCCGTGAGAATAGTTGCATTAGTGGCTACCCAAACAACAAAGGCCACTCTTAGCGGGACATGGGACATTTGACTTTCAAATAGCTTTCCAAAGAAAAGAAGGCATATTGCTGGTTGTTAAATCTGGTAGAACGATTAAACAAAGAAACACTTGCTTTTATTTCCCTTCCAAATAACTTTTTCATCTCTACCTAGAAAAAATTGGGGCGAATAAAGATTACAAGGAGAGTAGAAAGAGATTTTAACTCCCAATCTTGAAGATGCCTTCGGAAGACCCTTCATGGATATGCAAAACTGAACTAACCAACTCCTCCTTATTAATCTAGGGCGAATAAAGATCAACAAGAAAAGTAGAATGAGATTCTAACTCCCAATCTTGAAGATGCCTTCAGAAGACTCTTCATGGATATGCAAAATTGAACTAACCAACTCCTCATTGGTTGCAATATTAACAAGATAGGAAAACCTCTCCCCAGTTCTATTTCCCTACATCGCCTATCATTCCAAAATTTGACTTTAGAGCCATTGCTTAGTTCAAACAAAATATTTGGTTTGAATAGATCCAAACCTTTTCGAATCCATTTCCACACACTTACCCCATAAGAAGAGAACACCTAATTAGGAAACCACAACTGCTCACCTTCCCCGTACTTACCCACCACCGCTTTCCTCCAAAAAGCATCTCTATCAACCAAGAATCTCCACAAGTGAAAATATTAATCCCTAAACCTCATCTGTGTAGTATGGGCTAGGTGGGTGTGAGACCCCCTCCAACTTCCTAACAAATCCATCTCTCCCCTAAAATAGAAATGGAAAATTGATGTCCAATCAATACATGACCCTGGCCTATGTGTAGGCTGTAAACATTTGGATAAGTAAAGTATAAGAAAAGACTAGATAAGTATAAGGAAAATACTAGAGGGGAATAGATTCAGACAAGGAGATGAATTTGTCTTGATGAAATGGTGACTGGTGGAATATCAGATCTCTGATCGGATCAGATATGTGTGCTCATCGGTGACAATATGCTTTCTTCATTTGATTTGCGAAAATAAGAAGCTATGTTTATGGACATATTTTTTTGGTTGTTGATTAACTATTAATGTGTATATTCAATAAATTATCTAGAGTGTTTACCATCAGACATATACCTTTGAATTTGAGTATTGAAATTGTCACTTTAGTATATAACTTTGATTCTTCCTTTCTTTTGATTTTGAATGCTGGTCTTCTCTTTTTGCAGGGATGAAAATTGTCTGGAATAAAGAGAATGACAAGGGTAAGTGTAAATAAACTCTAGCTAGGTAGACCATTACATAATACACCCTCTTGGTAGGTTATGTTTTTTCTCTTCTTTTTTTCTTTTTTCCGTTTATCTCTCCTTTCTTTTTTTCCGTATTTCACTCCGTTGGCGAAGTCACGTACATGTCAAGGGGGTCGTCGTCGACACCCTTTCAATTTGGAACGTGTTAATTTTTATCTTTTAAATTATAAAAAATGATTTTTTACTACTAAAAAATGATGAATATATACATTTTGACCCCCTTAATTCTGAGAAAAAATTGCACTAAATTAGTAGTTTGACCCCCTTTTATATTAAATTTACTCAATTATAATAATTATTCCAAAAAAAAATCTTAACCCCCTTCTCGAAAATTTCTGCCTTCGCCACTGTTTCACTCAATTCAACATAATTTTGAATCAATTTACATGAAAGTAAACATACATTTTTCAAATTGGGTTACAAAGTGGTATTTGGTGGATAATTTGGGTGGGGTGGGGGGTGGTAAAATTTAATTTGACCTAAATTTAACAAGTAAGGTTGGAAGTAAGTCGAGACAACTTGTGATTGGATGAAAACAGAGCAAAAGGGAAAAGTGTTTAAAGTTAATGAAGAACACTTATTCAATTTTGAAATATCAGAAACTCATAAATACCTTGAAGAACCCTGCCTTTGACAAAGTGAAGCCGTATTCGGAAACAGAACATTATCTCTTCCAAATGCAAATGGTAATGTTAGTTTGTTGTCGAGAAGATACAAGGGTTTATAATGTAGCCTTTTCCATCACACACACGTACATACACGCATAATAGGACTTATGCCAAAATGAAACAAGGACCTCTTCCTAGTATGGTATAGATGTTGTTCATGTTTAGGGATGGCAATTTTATCGAACCCGATCCGTTTCGAAGGCGATTCGATTCGAAAAATTCGGATTTGGCAGAAATTTTCCCGATTCGATTGGATTTCGGATCGGGTTCGATTTATGGTATGATCCGATCCGAACCCGATCCGATCCGATCCGAAATGCATTCGACCCGGAATCCGATCCGATCCGATCCGTTTTATTAGGGTTTTGATTTTCAATTATACCCCTCATGTTTTGTTAAATTTACATTTAAGTCTTAATATATAAAGAAAAATCTACCTAGGTTTTGTTTTCATTCATTCCAAAAGGCCCCTCTCTCAGTCTCTCTCTCTCTCTTCGAGCTCTCTGCGCCGCTCACTCCCCCTGCACCTTATGCCGCCGCCACACCGTTCTTCCTCTCGCTCTCCAGCCACCAGCGACCTCCTCTCCTCCCTGTGCCTCTCTTCTCTCTCACACACATACACAAAAACACACACACATATACATACATACATAAAATCTGTATCTATATCTGTGTTTACCAGCTTAAATTGGGGGTGGAAACTGGAATTAGGGATTTCGAATTGAATTTCTCGAAGCTTTTGGTCTGGATTTGGTTTATGCATCAAAAAAAATGCCTCGTGATTGTTGTGTTGAAAACACTCTGGCGTAATGGAGTGTAAAACACTTGATGTTTCAAGCTTTTCTATCCTCGTGTAGTTATCATCCTATTTGTTACTCTTTTCGGTGTGCATTTTTGAGGTTGATTATGGGTATGTCGCACCATCAATCGAGTCTTTCTTTGGGGTTTCTATCTCACCGTATGCAAAGAGCTCGGAGAGATTTTTTTTATTTTTTTTTGATTATGGTTTCACTGCCTTCGACATTTTTTATTTTTTTTTTCAAATGCCTCGGATCGGATCGGAGCTCGGATCGGGGCTCGAATCCTAAACATTCGGATCAGGTCTTACTTTGTTCGGATCGGATTCGGATTAGGGTCGATCCGAGCCGATCCGATCCGATTGCCATCCCTATTCATGTTTTACCAATTTTCGATTTGTCTATCCTCAATTCTGGAAGAATGGGTAATGTTTTATTAAGGAATAATTACCAATATATGGAATGTACTCCGCCCTTGATTGCAAAACAGGTAACGTACTCTCCTTTAACAACATAAGGGAACGTACTTTTGGATCGTGTTTCAGAAAAGGTAACCAAGTGTATCATAAAAGGTAACCAAATCTAAAGTACATTCCCTTGTTTTGTAACCAAATGCTAAAGTACGTTCCCTTAAGATGTTAAAGCAAAGTACGTTTCATTAATTGATACAAATCGAAAAGTACATTCCATGAATAGGTCGTTTGCCCGTTTTATAAATTGTTGAGTTGTCTATCCTCAATTCTGGAAGAATGGAAATTTCCATGGCCATGTATCCTTGGTTTAATTTGTGCTCTATAAAGATGATGTTTTTTTTTCACGCCAATATGCTGTTGCAAAACTGATAATGAGTTCTGTTGTCATCATATTTGTTGGCCAGGCTATCAATACGTTAGGTAGTGCTATTGACATGTGTATATAGTCCCTATATGCTACTTTCATGTATGAAGCTGAACAAGGTGTCCTTACCATGTCAAGGGAGAATGTTTTGACCGATTAAGCTAAAAAAAATTGAATGCCGATATTTTAGGGTCTGTTAGGATTTGATGTCTTTGAAATGATGAAGTTAATTTGAAGATAAAATCCAAGATATGAGTCCAAGATTGATTTGAATTCCTAATTGGAAAAGAAGAAGAATTGAAGCTAATTGGGTTTTCTTATTACTCAAGGAATTGGTTATTTGACAATTCCGTTTAGTGAATGGATTCCTTTATGAGCTAGGGATTTGGGAGTATAAATACTCGCCTTTTCCTATAGCGTTAATTATTCTAGTGTGATAGGTTATGAGTAATTCTAGGATCCAAGCTAGTAATTTCTATTCGGCTTCATAGATTTTCTAATTTGTTTGGTGCATTTCAATTTTCTTGTCCGGTTGTTCTAGATCTAGGGTTTGCACAGTTAGATATTTTATGATCAAAATTCGTGCACTAGATTAGAGATTGTATTTGGTGATTCTCTATACTAATAATATTGTTCTCCCTCTCCCCGTGGACATAGCCAAGTTGGTGAACCACGTAAATACTTGTGTTCCCGTGTGTGTGCATGTTGTAAATATACATCTTTTCTACTGTTTTAATGCCTCTTAAAACAGGGTTGTTTGGAATTTGGAAGAGATAGGTTGGTCTGCATTCATTGTACCTAAAATGTTTTTGTATCAATAGTGGGTGCTTTCTTTTGAATGAAATGCAAAGCTGAAAAATCTTGATCGATGTCTCTTAAGATGTTTAAGTCCTTTTTCGGCTTCCAAAAGAGCTTGGGCAAAAGAGGGGTTTCTATGGATCTTTGAGACAAAAACATAACAAACGCTATCAACTATGCTAGCTAATAATACTACCAAGCTAGAATGACATCTAATAGCGCTATGAATAGTGGATGCATTGAAAGACAGTTGCGAAGCCACACAGGAAGGACGGAGAGTTCTTTTGACCCCCTTTGGTTTTTGAAAATTCACATTTAAGTGCACTTAATTATTAAGAACCACCTTTTGATTTTGGAGCCTAAGTCCATTTTACATTTAATTTTCTATCCTTTAATAGTCATGTCATCCTTCCCAACAAAAAAATAAAAATAAAAGAAAATAAAAAAACCTATGCAAATACTGCTAAATAATTCATTTTGTAGTTCTATATCAATGTCTTATATTTCCTGAATGAAAGGTCAATCTTTAAACTCCAGGTGAAGAGTAAGAATCTATTTGTGTGTACTCGAGTTGAGTTCAATGTTAAATGTGTATTTTTCCTCTTCTATAAGTTTTAATTTTTTCTTAAACGTTTCTGCCTTGATATGATCTCTTCTATTTGCAGAAATATATAAAATGTTACAGAAAGATGCAATTAAGGCAGGTTATAAAGAAGGATACTGCATCAAGAAAGATCCAAAGTTTATAAAATTATGCGCCCGCGAGTACGAAAAGGTTTGCTTCCTATATTATTTTTTTGTGATTGTGTGCTGTGGTCACTAATGATTAGAATAAATGACCGTGAGATCCAACGCCTAGTTGATATCTAATTACAATGGTTGTTAGTACAACCTAATTTTAAGAAAGGGGCTTATAATAAATGTGATTGTGTGCCGTGGTCACTAATGATTAGAATAAATGACCGTGAGATCCAACACCTAGTTGATTTCTAATTACAATGGTTGTTTTTTTTTTTTTTTGAAACAAATAACATCTTATTAGCAAACATAAAAATACAAAGTTTGGAGTCGGCAATTCACATATGACGGACGCTCAACCCAAACGGTGGGGCATTCGTTAACAAAAGAAGCCCAAGAAGCAACATCGGCTTTAACATTTGCCGTTTGATAAACTAAATGCATAGAGAAAAAAGAATTTGCATTAAGTATATCTCTACATGCATTAAAAAGGTTGTCTAGATCCGAAGAACTACGGAAACATGTGAGCACTCCTTCTGAAGCAACCTTTGAATCCACCTCCAATTTCATATTTGAGGCGGATATTTGATTGAGATAAGCCAATAAACATTCCATAAAATTAACAAAGAAAATACATAAATAACACAAAGCCCTCAACAATGGAGGGAAATCATAGGCCCTCAACAAATGAGGGAAATCAAAGGCCCTCAACAATGGAAGGGAAACAAAGGCTCCCACAAGTAGGGCTGTAAATGGTTCGGTTTGATTCGGTTTGAGCAAATTTACGGACCGAACCGCTAGTTATCGGTTTGGAAAAATTTCAAACCGAACCGAACCGCAAAAAGTTTCAAACCGAACCAAACCAAACCGCATCGGTTTGGTTTGGTTTGGTCTAGACCGCGGTTTAAATTTGTGGTTCAAACCGCGGTTTATACCGCGGTTCAAACCATAATTTATTATTATTTTTACTCATATAATTTAGACTTATACAACTATAAATATCTCAAAAATAATTACAACTTATAAGAGTATTTTTAAAATAATATCATCCTTCTAAAGTTTAAATACAAGCTAAAAGTCTCAAAATTTCAATGAAAAATACATTAAAGTTCCAAATTAAGGGTTGATATTGGACGGTTTGGTGGTTTGGTCTAATGGTTCGGTTTGGCGTTTTGAAACCGCGGTTCGGACTGAAATGGTTCGGTTTGATTCGGTCTGGTTTGATCTAAGGGGTCAGACCAAACCGAACCACACGGTTTGACAATTTTTGAAACCAAACCGAACCGCTCAAGGATGAAAACCGAACCGAACCGCATGGTTTGATTCGGTTCGGTCTCAAACCGCGGTTTAAACCGAACCACTGACACCCCTACCCACAAGTGGGGAGAAACCAACATTCAAAATTAACAAAAAATACATTTTTATTATTGAAAAAGCAATAAAGTCATTTCTAAATTAAACATTAATCATTGACTATCATCAATAATTAATGTTTAATTACAATGGTTGTTAGTACAACCTAATTTAAGAAAGGGGCCTATAATAAATGATGCTATTGAAGTGTAGTTTCTCACTTCCCACTGTTATTGTTGTGTTTTTTAAATTTGGGATTTTGGTAGAAGATTGGGAATTGGGAGGTTTTAATGGTGTTTGCCACGAAGGTTGGGTTCGGTGTTGGGTTGGGTGTAGGTGTGGGTGTGGGTGTGGATGAGATTCAAGGGTCTTCTTGTTCGTTTTCAAGGGTGTTCCTATTTTAGCATTTAAATTTTGACACAGGACTAGAATAAATGTAGAAGTAAAATGCTCTTCACCCAAAAGAAAGTTTGCATTAAACAAACAACAATCAGAAAAAAAAACAATGATTATTACAATGAAATGACGGCATATTTATAGGCCTCTGAAAATACATTGAAAGGACTCATTCTAACGGTCACATCACATCTATTACATAACAAAAAAGGTCACATCTATAGTAAAAAGTTATGTCTACTCACAATTAGTTTCTTGGTTAACCGCCTAAATAACTGCTCACTAACTGCCCAAATAACTGCTAGATCATTTGCTGCGCATTTAACTGTACCAATTCAGCTTTTCTGTCCCACATCAAATTTAATCACATGTTCGACACACTTACACTTACAGATTGTTTGGTAACCTAGTTAAGCTCTTAATTTGAAATAATTTAAGAACTTAAAAAGTTAATCTTGTTTGGTAATGAAAACATGAAAACTTGAATCACTTAAGTAATTAAGAATGTCTTAAAAAAGGCTATTATTATTAAGTTGGAAGGAGGATGCTTAACAAGTTAAGAGGAGAGAGAAAAGAGAAAGAAAAAAAGGAATGGGTTTAAATCCACTTATCAACATATTTTTTCTTATTTACTTTAGCTACTTTTTTGTTGTTGAAATATTTTATTTTTCTATATAAATTATAATTTATTATAAAAATATAATTATTCTTATATTAAAAAGATTAATATAAAGATAATTATTTGTTTGAGAATAAACGAAAAAAATCAAGTGAAAGAAAATCAAATTATCTATTTGTCACCGTAATTACAACAGATAATCTATATTATAAATTCATTTCAAGTTGCAAATAGTGTTGAAATTGACTTTGATTATATATTAATAAATTATTTTAGTTAATTATTCCGCTCGTAAGTAAGAAAATATAAAAAAAACAATTTAATTATAACAATGGTGGCATATATGTAAAATGATGATTTTATTTTACTCTACAATGATTGAGATTATTTATATAATTTTTTAATTGTTAAAATTAATTTTTAATTAAATTCAGATGTATATGACTTGTCATTATCAAACAAACTGAAGCTTAATAGTTTCATCTCTATATTTTCCGGAGCTTAAATTCAGTTTTACCAAATAGGCCCTTACACTTACACTTAATGGGAAAAGATGGATTGAGTTACCTAAGATGCGCAGGATAATTAGGTGAGATAAAACCCATTTTTTTCATTCAACTTGAAAATCTTTGTCTTATCCATAAGAATTTTAATTTTCTTAAAATTTCTGTCACCACCCTCTTGTTGCTTAGCTTGAAAATCCAATCATGGAATTTTTAAGAACCCATAGATCGGAACAAAAACAATCCTTACAAAAACAATCCTTAGTGAAATCGGAGTTTTCGCTACCGATTCATTTAGAGGTTCTACCACCATGGGATCTTAACAACTTCGATAACAAACAAGTTAAAGGGAGAGCAGTGTGTGTGTGAGCCCACCAACCATTTACCCACCCAACTTCTTTTCCCTTTTTTCTTTTATGAGCCCCCCTTAGATGTCGTGTAGTCTGAATCACAAAGGTGAAATGAAACTTTAATACCACTTTCTAAGATAAAATTGATGGGAGATGAGGATATGAAATTGATCGAAGATGGGGTCGGAGTTACAAAGTTCGGCGATAGAGCAAGTGGGATGCCGGAGATGGAGAGGGCGTAAGAGGTTGGTGTCGGCACTGTTGAAGCCGCACAAGTCAGGGAGAAGAATGGGGCGGCCGGTTGTGGTTATGTTGAGGGCGGCGAAGTTTAAGTTGAAAGGAACGACGTTCATGAAGATGGAATTGGATGGTGGCGTAGATCGCCGTCTAAAGGAACAATGGGGTTTTGGATTTGTTTGTATTTTTTAATGGCAATTCGCAATTTGGTTACCTAAATTTGTTTCACATTCGCAATTTGATTCCCAAAATCGTAAATCGAATAATTCAATTCCTGAGTTTGTCATTTTGTTGCAAATTAATATTCCCTCCATCCCGCTAGAAGCTTCACCTTTTACCCAATTGGGTGTCCCATTAGAAGCTTCACCTTTCCTAAAATGGTAATAAATATGGGACCCACTTGTCAACCCCACTCACTTTTTTCTCACATACTTAAAATGTGGACCCCACTTGTCATACCCACTAACTTTTCCCTCACACATTTAAATTGTGGACCCCACATGTCATACCCAATCACTTTTTCCCTCTCACAAACATTTCTCACTCATCCCTTTTATTAAATCTTGTGCCACACCAAAAATGGTGAAGCTTTCAACGGGACGGAGGGAGTATAAAACTAACTTTCTGTTAGATTTTTTACGGAGGTGTCATGTGCCACACACATGACTTTTTAAAGGCATTTGTTATTTCAAAGGGGTAAATTGGACTTCGTAAAGGCATTACAATCTTTTACAATTATTTGACAAAAATAAGTAACCCAATTTATCCCATAACCCCTAATCTCCCCCACCTTCAATCATCAACCATCCATGATTTAACCTCCATTACCGACATCCCCTCCTTTCTTTACTATCAAGGGAGTACGTTGGAATGGTGGCTTCGTTTTGAGGAAGGATGGAGAGGAAGAGAGAAGGAATTGGACTTGATAAGTGGCGGTTGGAGGGCGTCAATCGGAGAATGGGTTGGGGATGGATTAAGTGGTCAACTTTCTTGAAGTGTTCACCGGAGAAGAACGTGGTGACGACATGGGGGCTTTTACTGAGCGAGATAATGAGACGGAGAAAAGGAGAATGGGAGGGGGAATTTTAAATAAAAAAATTCATTCTAGTCCTTCATATTATGTTAAATACATAGTTATTAAAGGCCTAAGGCGCACTAAGGCGCAAAAGGTGTGACCGGAGCCAAAGCGCAAGGCACAAGGCGGGCGCGCACCCGAGTGACGAAGCCCACAAAAAATGGCTTAAAATACTAAAAATATAGTAAACATGCAACATCATGGTAAGCAATAGGGAAAAGAAGAGAACATTACAAGACAAAAAGAAAACAGAGGAAAAAGAAAAGAAAACAGAGGGAAAAGAGGAAAACATGAAAAAAAAATTAGCCTTTAGGTTGTGTAGGATGTAGGTCGATGGAGTTGTGCAATACTTTCACATATCGATATAATCTGTGCGTATATTTGAGAGTATTTGGGAGTCCTGGGGTGTGAGAAAGAGTCGCTAATTAAGTTAATTTGCGAGTATTACGAGTAATTAGGTTTAATGTAATCAAGGAAGAGTCCCTAATTAAGGTAAATTGCGAGTATTACGAGTAATTAGGTTTAATATAATAAGGAAGAGTCACTAATTAAGTTAAATTGCGAGTATTACGAGTAATTAAGTTTAATTATGGAGATTGACGGTCAATTGTCGTTTTTAGATCCTAGGCGCAAGGCCCCACGAACTGCGCTTCAACAAGAGGCGCGCCTAAGCCCTCGCCTTCGAAACAGGGACTCGCCTAGCCACATTGAGGCTCAAGTGATGCGCCTGCCTGAGCCTTGCGCCTAGGCGCGCTTTTGATAACTATGGTTAAATACCTTTAAAGATATTGAATAACAATTATTATTTTGCATGTCCTGTGAACTGACCAAAATGTCCCCTTAATAAGCCGTGTATGTCACATGGCACATTCTCCGTAAAAAATCTATCATAAAGTTAGTTTTCATATCAATTTGCAACAAAATGACAAACTCAGGAATCAGATTGCTCGATTTACAATTTTGGGAATCAAATTGCAAAGGTGATACAAACGTAGGTAACTGAATTGCGAATTGCCCTTTTTTTAATCTTAGGATTTTTGTTTTCAATTGGAAAAATTGCCAAAAATCACCCAACTATGCACTTTGTGGGGCGGACCTCCATATTTTCTATATGGAGGTCCGCCCTCACACATCATCCTATCTCTCTGATTAACTTTGTGATTTAAAATGTTAAATTTTATTTTCAATAATACCTGCTGCCTTTTCATTCTCAGCCCTCACCACTCCCATTCTCCTGCACGTGCAAGTGGCATAACCCATGCCCTTTACCATCAAATCCGAAGTGACGTAAGCCCTTTTCTCCCTCCCAGCTTGCCATTTAGAGGGTGGCAGCCTTGAACTCGTCTTTTCCGCTGCAAGCTCCGAACCCATTGGCCATCTCCATTGTGAAATTTTGCCTCCCGTCTCCAGACCAGAAGCGCCAGAACACACTACCTCTGCTCATTCAGAGATTGAGACCCTCCATTTTGGCAAACTCTGAAGGAGGGCATAAGACTTCCTTTTCCCTTCCCTTCCCTTCCCAGAGATTAGAGATAGGATGAAATCTCCAACACCTCATCTCTAATTTTATGTTAACCCAAATTTCTGTCCATCAATATTGAGTTTGGGACTAGATGTGGAAACTTTTGGAGCTTGAAAGTGAACAACCATTGGAAAAGCAAGAAAATTAGGCAAGGTACTATTCTTGCAACAAAAATAATTTAGGCATTCAATCCACACAAATCCAATAGTTCGGTTATATATTTTTTGCAACTTTTTTCTTATTCTTAATAGCGGCTTAAGAATATGTAGGTACTAAGCACAATCCCCAAAAATGCTAACACATCCTTCTCTCACCCCATGAAATGATATTTTGCCCTCCCTGTCATATTCATGTTCAAAATTTACACTTGATGATGCCAAAATCGTCAAATCAGCCCAAATCCAAGCGTCGAATGCTCCGGCGATTGCAAGGCCTGAAAATAAGAGAAAACACGTAAACTAAGCCGGGGCGGATCCGGCTAAAGGCCCTCCGGCGTGAGAGTAAGTTCACGGTTGATATTAGAGAAATCAAATTGACAGAGTTTCTCCAATGTAAAAAGTAACGTACCGAATAATGAGCCATGGGGCTTGTATTTATAAGAATGGATAGGTAGAATCCATGTTGGAATGAACTTGTAAATAGATAAGATATAATCTTAAGAGAATTATATACATTAAGGAGTCATTGTTTGACTTGAATTGCTATTAGTAAGCTTGTAATCTGATTGGGTTACAAGCTGCATAATCCTTGTTGAATAAGGATTGTAGCGCTGGCCAGGAGCAGGAAGGCAAATGTTTTCCTCGTCCTTTGGCAAATAGGCCGAGGAGAACGATCTGCTTCCTCGTCACTTGATGAATGGCGACATGAAAATGTGCCTTAGGGAGAATACTTTTGTTTCCTCGGTAATTGGTGACGGGCCGAGCAAAGGACTTTTCTCTCCTCGGTAATTGAGACAGGCCAGGCCCAAGAATGGCGACATAAGGCCAAGGTAAATGTTCCTCGGCCTACGAGGAAGAGAATGCTCGGCCTAATACTTGATGAATATATAATATCCATGGCTCAATATAGTTGGGCCCGAGGTTCGAGCAAGCCCATGTTCGTAGCTCGGTTTATACCGTTCGGTGGCTGACTTTCTAGCTTGGCTTAGGACGAGTAGAAAGTTAGCTCGGCATCGGCACATGGAATACGAACGGGTTTGACACGTGTCCTCGGCGTCGCTTCATATAGCGACGGTTGCCATTGCAGGGCCCCCGGTCTTGTCACGCCTTGAACCCGTCATTTCGCATTTAATTCTTGGGACTCGGGACTGGATCTTTGCTTTACCCACGGGTTGACCGGATTGGAGGGTATAAAAACTAAAACCCCTTCAATTTAAACCTTTACACACTTCCAAGTTTTTGAGAGCATTTTGACGAACGAACGCAAGGTTTAACAACGATTCTCCGATCTTCTTCTTACCCAGTTTCCGGCGAAGCTTTCTTTCTCCGGCGAGCTTGTTGCAGTCGTGATTGACCACTTCTTCTCAATCGGGTATGAAATCATTCCCTTTCTGCGTAATAATCCGTCCATCATTTTGCGATTTCTAGGGTTTTTAGGATGGATTTTGAAAGTGCCAAGAAAATGGACTGCCATTGTTGAAGGTTGAAGCTTTTCTTGATAAAAAATTTTAAAAACTTCAGTTCTTTAGTTCTCTTTGCATTTTATATGAAATTTCTGGAATATTGAATGAACTCCCCTTCGTTTTTGATTCCCCTTAGAAATGGCTCGATCTTGGGACCATTCTCCCGATTCCGTTATGGATATCATCTGGAAATTTGAGGGTCTATCGTAGAGAGAGAGGTCCATGGTTGATGCTCACTCTGGATGATGTAAGCAAGCGGTTAAGAGGTTATGGTCGAACTCGTCTATTCCTCCAATACCACGACTCCACGAGAATAGATAGGATTGAGTCCGGTTCTCCCAACATTATAGTTTTTGAGGATAGAGTGAGATGATGGAGCACGTCGATGCATTCTACCCGGCCTCGATCGCGAAATGCGTGAGCGCTGAGAGGTACGGCTCCCTCCTCGGCCTTATTAAATGACGAGGAGGGAATCTCCCTTCCCCGTCCTAAATCGGTCATGGACGAGGTCACTAATTTTGTCTCCTCGTCTTTATGCGAGATATGACGGGAAGAGGAGAACCCTCCTCGTCTACTCGGATAGTTGATGCTTTCGTGGAGGAAGCACAAGCGATGGCCGTTTGGCCCGAAGAAGAGGAGGCCGAGGACGAGGAGGCCAAGGGTTAGGACAAAGGCAAGAGAGGACCCTAGGCGGGGATCTCATCTTTGGAAAAGCTATACTCCAAGTACGGGGTAGACAAAGCCGAGTACGGGCTAACTTATATGGGCCACATGGAGGCGAAGGCGAGAAGGAAGAGAATGACTTCTATTACAACCAAGATTTTGTCCACTTCTACTTCAAACAATTCCAACAAGGACTTCGTCTTCCACTGGATCCTTTCATCTGCGAATTTACGGACGACGTGAGGGCGGTGCGGCCATGCTTGGAGCGATGGTACCGGGTCCTTGTCGGCTTCATCATCCTATGCCGAAGCTTAGGATATGAGCCAACCATGGGAGCTTTTAGGCATTTTTACCATGTCCAATTTGTCAAGGAGAGGCGGCTCCTCGTCATCAAGAGTGCTTCCAAGAAACCAAAATTGCTCCTCCCGATGTCTAGCAAAGTTCTTGGTTGGGATAACCACGTCATTAGAGTGGAGAGCCGCGAGGATGGGAGTTCCGGTCTCCTTGCAAGGTCCAACCTCTTCGTTCCCCGTCCCGGCAATATGAATGGACGAAGGACTTGATCAAACGCACGGAAGAATTTGCCGAGGTGGGAGTTCTTGATTGGTCGGTGATTGAGTCCTCGGACCATTACTACATTCGGGCGGGTTTAATGCGGGAAAAAGGATGGGGTATCTCCCCTTGTCGCTGTAAAGAGGGAGACGCTTGATATTTGGGATGTCCATCCCGGCTTGGTATTCCATGAGGATTGCATTAGGTGCAACAACTGAACGTCCGGGATCGGTGTACGGATGATGTAGACATAGTTGGATGTAAATATTTCTTTCTTTTTTTTTTTACTTGGTATCTTTCAAATGCTTGTTTCCTCTGCCCGTATTTAACTCTTTCCTCGTCCTTGCAGATTTAACAGCCGAGGAAGAAGAAACTTTAGCTATGGAGAGACTTAGTCCCCAAGAGCTTGTGAAGAGGAAGAGGAGGTTGAGCAAGAGAGCCGCCTTGACAGAAAGGAAGGAGGACGCTAATGCACGTAACCTCATCCTTAATGTTCAGACTGACCAACCCCTTCCCCTTAAGTTGCACGGGGAAGTGAATGCCGAGGAACCGGCTGCTGATAACCAAACCAACCCATCAACTGTAGAGGGGCATAGCCTCCATGTTGATACCGAGGAAGAGGCAACCGAGGATGCTAGCCTCGTCCAAAGGAGGTCAGGCTCCAAAAGAACTCCAAGCGCCAGCGCCAGGAAGCCGGCGGCTAAACGGGCAAGCGTCGGTGCGGCCCCTGCTGCTGATGCTCCCCCTCCACTTGGCCGTTCGGTCGATCAAGGCGTGAAGAGGCCGACGAGGCGGCCAAAAGTATGTCCCTTGGTATTCCTCGTCTTAGGGGACTCCCCCTGTTGGCAAGGGAGGGACCCTTGGTGAGATTGGGCCGAGCTCCCATCCAAAGGGCTATGGACGAGGATGCTTATGAAACCCTTTGCAATGAGGGGCCTAACGAGGATACCGTGCTTTGCCATAAGGGACTCCTGATTGCTGAGGTAAATGTCGATCCCTTTCTGGGTTATTATCTTTGATATTGGATTTGTCTTCCTAATGATGATTTATCTTTCAGTTGGCTTCAGTCACGGCGTACGAGAACGTGCTGGCCAAGAAGAAGACAAGGCGCCTGAATGAGGCCAAGGCTGCTCAAGCAAAGAGCGAAAAAGAAAAGTCTTCCTTGGCTAAACTTTTAGAAGCGAGGATGCTGAGCTTGCGGCGGCCAAGGCCAAGGTTGAGGCCGAGGTAAAAGGGAGGAAGAAAGATCAAAGCCGAGGAACATCTCCGGCTCAAAAATGAGGAGCTTGCCCGGGCCAGCGAGATAAGGCGAGCTTCGGACCAAGGCCGAGGAAGGCGAGGCCAAGTGCCGAGAGGCTGGAAGCTACCCTTCCGGCTAGGGAGGAAGAGGCCGTAGCTCGGTTTAAGGAGAGCTCGGCTTTGAAAGAGCGATGATGGCGGCTCGGCCTTGAGAGAGGCTGTCGACGAGCAAGCGGCCGCACCATGTTCGAGGATGGCTACCTCCACTTGGCCGGAGCATTTAGGCGATCCTTCCAGTGCGGACATCAACAAGATTCCCCGGCTAATCTGTAGGGATCAATATGCCGAGGAGGTCGGGCGCTCCATCACTTGGTCCCTTATTGAGAGCAACATGGAGCGATTCTTTGTCAAGGATGCCCGTGCTTGCGGGGAAGTGTGGGCGCCGGCTTCTGTTGTCCGGCAATATTAAAGACACAGTGGAGGCGATCCAAGACGCCGATGAGCACTGAGGACCTAGAGGCCGAGGTGGAAGGAGGGGCCGGGAAAATAATGCTTCCACTAATCAAACAGTCCTTCCTCCCCCGGCACTATCACTTGAAAAGCTGGCCGACAAGCCTTTTGATGATGTGCAACAATCGTAGGATAGCTTCTTTTCCTTTTTTGCTTTTTGTAATAGACAATAGGACCTGTAATTCCATTTGAATATCAATGAAAATCCTTTTGTCATTATTCTTGTCACTTCATTGACTTGTTTATATTTTGGTATGCTATGCATTAGCCTTAGGAAGGCGGGATCCGAGGAAGGTCCCTTTGTTCCTTGTGGAGCAAGTGGTTAGGCCGAGGAAGATTCTTAGGCTGTAACTATACTCGTACTTCATTTGGGCCGAGGAAGTTTTCCTCGGCTTTGAATGTTGTAATCCTGAATCAGAGTAGATTCATGATAGGAGGTGTATCAAGCCATTAGGCCGAGGAAAGTCCTCGGTCTTGGCTGTTTGTCTCCTAAATCAAGATGGACCCTTGACTAGAAGAGTTGTAAGCCATCAGGCCAAGGTGGTCCCTTGGTCTAGGCAGGTGTGTAGGCCATCAGGCCAAGGAAGATCCTTGGTCTTGGCTGTTGGTAAGCCATCAGGCCAAGGAGGACCCTTGGTCTTGGCAATTGTTAAGACATCAGGCCAAGGAGGACCCTTGGTCTTGGCTGTGTGTAGGCCATCAGGCCTAGGAAGATCCTTGGTCTTGGCTGTTGGTAAGCCATCAGGCCAAGGAGGATCCTTGGTCTTGGCAATTGTTAAGACATCAGGCCAAGGAGGACCCTTGGTCTTGGCTGTGTGTAGGCCATCAGGCCAAGGAAGATCCTTGGTCTTGGGCATTGGTAAGCCATCGAGGCCAAGGAGGACCCTTGGTCTTGGGCGTGTGTAGAGCCATCGAGGCCAAGAGAGGATCCTTGGTCTTGGGCATTGGTAAGCCATCAGGCCAAGGAGGATCCTTGGTCTTAGCGGTGTTAAGACATCGAGGCCAAGGAGGACCCTTGGTCTTGGGCGTGTGTAGGCCGTCGAGGCCAAGGAAGATCCTTGGTCTTGGGCTTTGGTAAGCCATCGAGGCCAAGGAGGACCCTTGGTCTTGGGCGTGTGTAGGCCGTCGGGCGAGGAAGATCCTTGGTCTTGGCTGTTGGTAAGCCATCAGGCCAAGGAGGATCCTTGGTCTTGGCTATTGTTAAGCCATCAGGCCAGGGAGGACCCTTGGTCTTGGCTATTGTGTATCGGAGAATCTGAGGTAATGCCCTCATCTTCCTGTGCTGGGGTGAAGAGCTGATAGTTGCTTTGCATGTTGGAAGAAACTGCTTTCGTAGAACTGAAATGTGATTACATCAAACTGCAATCCTATCAACTAAAAAGACAAAAAGAAAACAAAAGACCGAAAATAAAGAGCTAATCTATTGCAAAATAAACTAGACTAGTGATAATATTTTCTAAGGTTGTCGGAATGCCATGGATGCTTGAGATCCTTCCCCTCCTTGGTCCTCAATCTGTAGGTCCCTTCTCGGATGACTTGAGTGATGATATAGGGACCTTCCCAATTTGGGGAGAGCTTGTTACGTTACGCCTTCCGACCGGTAGCTTCGATCTTTCTAAGTACCCAATCGCCAACTCGGAATACTCTTTTGATGACCCTCTTGTCGTGATATGCCTTGGTCCTTTGCTTGTAATTCACCATCCTCATACTGCGCGGCTAGTCGTTTTCATCTATCGGGTCCAGGTCTAGGAGCCTATTGACCTTGTTGACTTGCTCATCATAATGGGAGTTCCTTCTTGTAGGGATGGCCATCTCTGCTGGTGCCGTAGCCTCGAACCAGAAGGTTAGTGCGAATGGGGTTTCCGGTTGGCCCCGGGTGGTTGTGCGAACGACCCATAAAGCTAGGGGAAGTTCGTCCCAACCATCTACCCTCGCGTCCTTCAAGATTCTTGGTGAGGCGGTTAGGACCGGTTTGTTGGCGGCTTACGCTTGGCCGTTGCCTTGGGGTACGCTGGCGAAGATTTTGCGTGGCGTACTTTAACTCTTCCCAATTCGGTTGTAAATGCCGTGGAGAATTGGAGGCCATGGTCGAAACAATTGTATGCGGAAGTCAAATCTGCACCAAATGTTGTCATGAACAAAGTTGATCGCGTTCTCTTCCGTTATCTTGGCGAATGCCTTGGCTTCTATCCACTTGGAGAAGTAATCAGCAGCTACTATCACGTACTTGCAATTACCACGGGCGGGTGGGAAGGGTCCAATGAGGTCGATCCCCCACATATCAAATGGCCACGTAGGTATTACAAGTGTTTGCTCGGCTAACGAGTAGTCTTGGAATGTCGAGAGAACCTTTGGCATTTGTCACATTTTCGAACATAGGCATGCGCGTCCTCCCTTAGGTTTGGCCGGTAGTAACCTAGCGATATGATTTTGTCGGCTAAGGTTACGGCCCCGGGTGTCCGCCGCAAACACCTTCATGTACTTCCGCCGGGAGGTTCTCGATTTCCTTGGGATAGACACACCTTAGCGGGGGCTTCGTGAAAGATCTTCGGTAGAGGACCCCGTTCATCACTACGAATCTTGGAGACCTCTTCTTGATAAGCTTGGCTCGAGCATCATCTTACGGGAGTTTCTCCTTCTCAATGTATTCGATGTAGTCATCGATCCGGCATCTCTCTTCCTCGTCCGAAGCATGACTTGTAACCTTTCATACGCGGGTTCCTCGGCATAAACTACATATGGGTTGGTCTCAGAAGGAGACACGTCCATGGTGGCTAGTTTGGAGAGAACGTCTGCGACTTGGTTGTCTTCCCTTCCTATACGCTTGAGCTCGAAAAATTCCATTTTCTTCGTCATATCTAGGACCAGGTCTCTATACTTGGCAAGGGTGACATCTTGAGTGTTATATTCTCCTTTCACTTGTTTGACAACAATTTGGGAGTCACGAAAGCGGCCACCTTAGTTGCTCCGTAGAAGGAGGCCAACTCAATGCCAAATATGAGAGCCTCGTATTCGGCTTGGTTGTTAGAGGCGAGGAAACACAGAGCGGATAGCATCTTGTATAGTATATTCTCCTTCGGGCTTGCTAGTACTACTCCGGCTCCGCTTCTTTCCTTAGTAGGCTGATCCGTCAGTATACGGGATCCAACGGTTGGATGGGAGTTCAATGGGAGAGTCTTTTTCCTCAGGCGCGTTTTGCTTAGGGAGGTGGGGAAGATGCTCACCCATAAAGGCGATCTCGACCATGAAGTCAACGAAAGGCTGTGCTAGGAGGGTCTTCCTTGGTTGGTAAGTGATATCAAACTCCGTTAGAGCGATTGACCAATTAAGGAGACGTCTGAGCCGTCCAACTTGTGAAGGATTTTCTTGATGGTTCATTGGTGTAGACGGTGATAGGGTGTGCGAGAAAAATATGCACGCAGCTTCCTTGAAGCAATAACTAGTGCGTATGCTATCTTCTCCACATTAAAATATCTGCTTTCTACATCGGACGAGCTTTTGAGACATAGTAGACGGGCTTGAATTTCTTCATCCTTTCGAACTAGGACGGCCGCGACGGCGTGATCGGTGGCGGCTAGGAAGACGTATAGCATCTCACCGTAGTCGGATGCTAAGCAAGGAGGAGAACCCAAGTACTCCTTCAGCGGAGGAACGCTTCCGAGCATTCGGGAGTCCGGAGAAGCTCTTGGTACCCTTGAATACCTTGAAGAAAGGCGGTGACTTTTCGGCGGACTTGGCGATGAATCTTCCAGTGAACAATTCTTCCATTAAGTCTTTGGACCTCCTTGATGGTGGTAGGTTCCTTCATGTCAATGAGCGCCTTGATCTTTTAAGGGTTTGCTTCAATCCCCCTTTGGGAAACCATGAAGCCCGAGAAATTTCCCTGCGGTAACTCCGAACACGCACTTGCTTGGATTCGGCTTCATGTTGTTGGCTCGGAGGTTGTGAATGGTCTCTTCTAGGTCGAGGAACGTGGCTGCCTTCCTTGGTCTTTATGACCATGTCATCAATATAAGCCTCCATGTTTCTACCTATCGACTTGCAAAAACTTGATTTACCATCCGTTGGTAAGTGGCACCGGCATTCTTGAGCCCAAAAGGCATCATGATGTAGCGAAATTCCCCACGGGTGTTTGAAAGCGGTCTTCTCGATGTCTTCTTTCGCCATTTTTATCGATGATAGCACGAGTAGGCATCTAAGAAGTGAGAGTTTGGTGTCCGAAATGGAGTCCACTAACTTGTCGATTACGGGGAGAGGATAGGCTGTCCTTGGGGCGAGGCTTTGTTTAGATCGGTGAAGTCTATGCACATACGCCATTTCCCATTTTGCTTCTTCACCATAACGACATTAGCCAACCAAAGCGGGGTATTTAACTTCGCGAATTATTCAGGCGTGAGTAATTTACGCACCTCTTCTTTTATAGCTTCCTCCTTGTCTCTTGCAAAATTTCTCCTCGTCAGAAATGGTCTTCGCTAAAGGATCAACTTCTAAGCGGTGGAGGGCTACTTCTTCATTGATTCCCCTCATGTCTTCGACTCTCCAAGCAAAGACGTCGAAATTTTTTCAAAGAGGATATGATTCTTTCTTTCTCTTCCTGTGATAGGCTGGCCTCTAGCTTGATTTTCTACATTCGGGATAGTCGGGATTAATGACTACCTCTTCTAGCTCATCTACGAGGCTTCATTTAAAGTCCGTCTCGAAATTCCGGGGATTCGATGATGATCTCTACGATTCTCCTCCCTTCATTGTCGTTTACATTGAGGCCTTCTTCCTCCATAAGTTTATCGATGTACGGAAGATCGTTCGTCCCAGTGATGGTTGGCCCCAGAGTTACGGTCATTGACGAGAATGGGGTCTTCCTCGGAGATGGGTAGAACTATGCCTTGGTCATCCGGTTTCTAGGACCATAGGCTCTTCTTCGAGTGGGTAGAGTTATGCCTTGGTCATCCACAATTTCTAGGACCATAGGTTCCTCTTCCTCACTTTCCCATACTTCACGGATATAGTTCATTCTAGAGCTAGTTTAGTGGTTTTACGAGATTTGGTGATCTTGATGTTCTCCTCGGGCGTATCTATTTCCACGCTTTTGACTTTTCCGGCTCTTGATAACATGTTCCAAGAAATCTTTGGGGGTTGCCCTCACGCATCCAATGCCAGCACGAGTGGGAAATTTAACTCGTTGGTGAGGAAGGGAGGCTACCATCCCAAGTTTGGCTTGACTTGGAATGCCAATAATCGCATGATAGTCACTAGTCAAATCCATGACTATGAAAGTGACGGTGGGCTGTGGCTCGGAAGGGATGATCGCCGACTTCGAGTTCTAGTTCTACGGTTCCCTTTGCTCCAACCTTATGGTTGGTGAATCCTTCAAGCCTTCCATGATATGGTTCTAGCGCTGTGTCTTTCAACCCCATTTGTTGGAAGGCTGAATAGTATAGGATGTCACGGGAGGCCCCAGTATCAACAAGAAGTCTTTCGGATTCAACATTGTCAATTCGGCCCTTGATGACGATAGGCGCTCACGAGCTCGACTTCCCTTGACTTCATTCGGAGAAAAACTAATGATTTCTTACGCTTTATGGATCCAAGCGGGGACATGGTATACTTTGCTTAGCTCGTGGATCCGATCCCTTAGCTTTACGGTGGAGGTCACCTCTTCGCGGATCACATGTAGTTTAGCCCTAGGAGGCCTTCGATCTTCATCCTCACTCTTGGAGTCATCTTCCCTCTCCTCTTGCTTCCGCTTTCGCTTGCCATCTTTCTTCATGACATAACGGTCTAATTTTCCCTCGTCAACCCATTGTTGGATTATCTTCTTAAGGGCCCGGCAACCATCGGTGGTGTGCCCGTTGTCCTTGTGAAAATCACGGTATTTGTTCTTGTTGCGGGGATACTTTGGGTTATCGGTCGGCGGACGAGGTGGAGGAAGGTTCACCATCTGCATGATTTCGGAGATGGGCTTTGTAAGAGGGTGAACTCCGGCTTCTCGGTGCTTCGGGTTTTATTCTTTCCTTTCTTGTCGTTCCCATTGTCATTACGTCGGGAGTTAGTTGCCTCGGGTTCCGTCTTGTCGGCTCCCCTTTTCTTTGTCTTATCTTCGGCCATGGAAATGGCATAAGCCACTTTGTACAATTCGGCCTTGGAGTGGGTTCCACTGGTGATAGTTCATAAATGAGGGGGCCGAGACTTTAACCCGGAGTTGAAGCAAACTATGACCTCCCTATCAGTGAGGCTTTCTTCGACTTGGTCTGCCATCTTTCGGAACCTATTGTAGTAGCTAAGGGTGGTTTCTCCCTTCCCTTGCTCAATGTTGGCCAAGTCGGTTAATCTCATCTTCCTCTTCCCAGCCGTGGCAAAGTGATCTAAGAACATTCTCCTCATGCCCCTCCAACAATCGATGCAACCTTTCTTGAGCTCACGGAACCAGGTCAAAGCTGTTCCGGAAAAGGTGCTCGCGAAAGCTTTGCAGAGCAAGTCATCAGCAGTGGTGAGGAGGTTCATGGTTTGTTCAAAACTTTGCACATGGTCCTTGGCGTCAGTGGTTCCGTTATACTTCTCGAAATTTGGGAGCTTGAGGTTAGGATGGGGAGGTGCAGCAGTTATCCTCAAGGAAAACGGACGGGTGGCCCAATCATAATCGTCATCATTATATTTCTTTCCCCTCTCCATATCATCCAGCCTTTGCTTCAATAGTTCTCATTGCTTTGTTTCTATTTCCTTCTCACTGCTTGAGCGAGTACTTCGTTGGGAACTTCTGACTGACTTGTCTTTAGGGCGATCATTTGCCCTGCTGTGCTCTTGTAACGACCCCAACCCTAGGCACTAATTTTAAATATTATATTATATGCCTCAAATATTTATGTTAACTTATGTGTTCAATTATGTCTTTAAATTCTTAAATTAAGATAAATTGGGTGAGAAGTAAATTTAGAATCTTTTATGAAACTATTAGACATTAAATAAAGAAACTTGGAGAAATAATAAAAATGGGAATATGCTAAATAGTACAAGGAGGTAATTGGGTAGGATGAATTATTTAAGATAAGGATTTATTTTTAAAATGAGTTAGGGTGAAAGCCTTGGTTTATTTTTGAAGGGGGCCAATTGTACTACTCCCTCCTATGCATGCCAAGTGTCCCCTCTCCTCTCCTCCATCCGGCCCCCCCCCTCTCCATCACCTCCTCTTACTCCTCTTCCCCTCCTTCTCCTTCATTCACTACCATTCTTCATCCTAGAGAAAATAGAGAAAACCTCCATTGAAGTCCCCTTTGCCCAAGCTTTGAAGTCAAGCACTTCTTCACCAAAAATCAAGTCTAAGGGCACCATTGAAGTTGGATGACCTAGAGGAAGCCATCTAGCTAGAAAGATCTTCCTTCCATTCTAAAATCCCAAGGTGAGTTGTTATGACCTCCTTTCATCTATGTGCTCATAATCTATCTATTGTTGTTCTTGGTGTTGTGATTGTTATTATATGCTTTGGAAATCTTCTTGGAGTTAGAAAATGGATTAATGACTTAAAAAGATAGTGGTTCATGGGAGTTGATTTAGATTTTTAAGGAATGGATGGAATTTGAAATTGTTGAAGTTAGGGTTCAATGAAGATGAGTTAAAAGGGTTGAAATGGGTAGAAATAGTAGTGATAAATAATCTAGGGTTACTTGGTTTTGGAGTTTACATGTTTGTTTGGGATTTGGTGAAATGAAGGTGTTCTTGGGTGTTCTTGAATAATCAATGGTAGAGGGAAGGAAGAACTAGGGTTAAAGGGGTTAAAAACCTAAGTTTGGGCTGGCAGGAGGCTTGGGCGGTCGCCCAAGGGGCTGGCGGCCGCCCATGCTTGGCAGAAACTCACATTTCCTTGAAAACCCTCTTGGGCGGTCGCCCAAGAGGTTTGGGCGGTCGCCCAAGACCCCGAGAAATCCTAACTTCAATCGAACAGAATTCGTTTAGCAATCTTGTGATGGTCATAACTTAATCATATTAAATCGGAATTTGATGGTTCTTGGGTCTAAATTGGGTGTTTTTCTGAGTACTTTCTGAATGTGATGGTTTCATAGCTAAAGAAGTTATCCTTATGTCCCAAAAATCTGATTTGGTTACAGCAGGTAGTATTGTACGTTAGAAGTTGAGTGGAAATTGAATAAATCATAGTTAATTCATACGGACTCGAAATTGGATGGTTCAAGAGTCCAAATTGAGTATTTTTAGGTGATCTCTCAAATGGAATTGGTTTTATAAACTAGATATGTAATGATCATTTCCAGATATTCTATTTTACCATGTGACTATATTGTTTATCCCCTTTGTGGATTATTTGGCAAGTGTTATGTGGCTCCCCAAGTGTGGAATATTTGACAAGTTGTTATGTTATCCCAATGTGTGGATATGTTTACTATGTAGTTGTATGGTTATTCCATTTGTGAATTTATTTGTTATCATTCATATTTGTTGATGATACTATGCATAGTGTATTACTTAAATGTTGCATTATGGCATTGATTGGCATGAGTATACATTACCATGTTGTTATATTACTATCCCGGTTTGTGGATTTATCTCAAGTATCTATCATGTGCTTGAGCGTGTTTATGTTCGGGTGGGTATGATGGATGCCAATCAATTATGGATTTGTTCTATAAGTGATTGAAGGTACATCATACCGGTGACCCTTCCCCACTCTGTGGCCACGGGGTGGGGGCTGTGCTAACGACTGTATTGACCCAAAAGGCTTTACAGACCTGTTGCGATCGTTGTAAGGAGGGACGATATTATTGTTGGATATTCTAATATAGGTATCCTTTCTTATATGGATGGTCTGGGGTATGAGTCCTATAAGAGGTGAATGTGCTGGAGGCAATTCACCAAAGAGTGGAGTTTTACTCCCACGTTGTACGACTTATTGTTCAGACGGGAAAAGGTAAAATGAGGTAACGTAAGGTGTTTACCGCTTTCATAATGTGTTAAGTGTTGCCATGCTATGTGTTGCATCTTGTTTGGCATCTTGCTGCATCCATAATAGCTCATTGAGATTTATTCTCACCCCTCTCCCTTTACTGTTTTAGATCCCGAGACAGGTGGACCGGCCAAGTAAGGGCGGAAAGGAGTTGGATGTGGTATTTTGGGTTTGTCGGGGTACGTATAGGTTGGCGTAGAAACTGTGTATTGTATAATTCTTTTAAAGGGTTTGTATTTATAAACTTTAATCTTATTTTATATTCAACATCTTTTTGTAAATCATTTATTACTTTCGGAGTTGGTCAACTCTTCCCCCAGTGTAGAAAGGAGTAGAGTTATTTTTGAAATGGGTATGTAAATGGAGTAGCGTTTGAAAGTTAAATCAAAGTTTTTAAAAGGGAGTTAGGATATTTGGGTTAGTTTGAGGACGCTCCAACTCGGGACACGTGTAGGTTCCGGGTCGGGGTCCTCACAGTTGGTATCAAAGCTCGGTTAGAGTTCTCGGGTAGAGTCTAGCTGAGTGAGAGTGTGTGATAACTGACGTCGAGGGTTTAATGCAGGAAATCGTTATATAACAGAAAAGGATAATGACCAACCAAAGGAATCAAGGAAAGGTGAGTTATGGAAAGATAGATTCCTCCACCATCATTTGAGGTATTTTACCTGTCTCAGGAGTTAGGATTCATACTTTCATAAATCTTCGTTTATTCGTTCTCATGTGGCATTACATTTTATCTTTTATTTGCATAATTGGTCTAAAAGTTGCCTTATGTGTTGGAGGTTCTATTCCTACGGGAGAGTACCTTGAATCATTATTGTTTATCATGGTGATTGTGATTTGGGAGGACTATCGCAAGAAGCGAGTCTCCTTATCGATGTTTGATTTGCCTCCGTGTGTAGTCGAGGCGGATGAGTCATTACTTGCTATTATATCATATATGCATAAATGTCGAAAGTATGGCCTAATTAAGAGTGGTTTATGGTTGTATAACTTGCGTGAGTATTTATACAGTGGTGTCTCGTGGTGAAGACTAGATATATGAGACTAGTATTGAAAGTGATAGTCTAAGTGAGATTTTATGAGTTATAGAATGTCGCGAGTAAGAGATCTTATGGAACTAATATATCTTTGCCTTAGGTGCTATAAGTATTCTCTAAGGAGAGATTGATCGAATTTTTGCTACTAAATTGAATAGGAAATCAGATATTTTTGTAAGTAATATCACCCTATAAGTTGACTAAGTGGTGTTTTCTATGTAAGTTTCAAATTGGGTTTCATCAGGTATCATACCCGGATATTGAGATTTTAAGTTGCTATAAAGTACTATTTTGGTATTCGGATTCCTAGATAGAGGACACTAATTGGGATGATGGACTTGATGATTCATCTTGGGAAAGTAATTGATAAAGAAGATAATTAGTTTAGCGACTCTTCGTAAGGATAAATTAGTACTATATTTAGAAAAGATGATACTTGGTGGATAATTGTAGATTATGGAGATCTCAAACTAGTAACTGTGAGGAATAAGTATTCGTTATCACTTGTTGATGATTTGTATGACTGATTTTAGAAACTAGTAGGATACTCAATGGTTATTAGTTAAATTTTTCGGAGTGTTACAATTACAGTGAAAATTTGCTTGAAGGATGTACTTAAGATAACATTTATATATATAGTATGACCGTTTTGATTTGTGGATTGTGTATTAGTGATGGAGCGGTAAATAAGGAAAATGCAAAGAAGTATAATAGATACAGTTATTGGTGACTTAAAGGATCAACTTCAGGAATTGGTGAAAAATGCATATGGTTTGTTTTGAGAGATGATTATCATTAGTTGAGGAAATAAAATGAGGATAAATCTTATTGGAAGACAGGATACTTTAGGATGATTACACCGTATAGATTGACTTAGTTACGTGAATCATATGAGGGATTAGCGTGATGCTTGAAAGATATTGACGTCATACGGATTTCGAGTTGTTGATGGTTATTGAGAGTTAAGTTAGATTATATCGTAATGTTTAATCGAAATTTGGGAATGATTGATATATGTGAAGTTCTAATTATATTTTCTTATTTAGAAAATTATGGTATTTAATTGGGAACTAGATGTTGCAATACGTTGTTACTAAGTACAATACCAATATTAAAGGTAGGGAATAGATGACTCAAATTAAGTAAAAGTGTTGAATATACAACTTGAGGAATTATCGAATTGAGGATGATTTACCTAGTTTATAAGCGTAATGATTGTTTAGTGTTATTTATCGGAAATAGTAATAGTATGGCAAGATTGTGTTTTCTTATAGAGAAATTAACTAAGTATAAATATTATAAGTGGTGGCTATAATATAAATAGAGGTCAAACAAGAATATTATGTTGGTATTGTTTAATTGTGTTTAACAATTGAAAGTGTGTGTTGAACTTCGGTGTGAGCATTTGTACCCTTCGGGGATAATTGATTTAATAAGGTCGGTGAACCGTTTTTGTGTACATTAAAATACGTGAGTAATTTAACTATCTACAAGCTGGTATGGGACGGTTGTAGATAATTAAATCACTCGAGTTATTTTGGTAGCTTATCAATCTTTTGAAAATTTCTTAAGAGTGTGAGTGGTTTAGTTAATTAAAACTGGTATGGGACAGTTTTAAATAAATAAACCATTCGAGTCTCATTTGATCTCATTTTATCTATCCTTGGAATTTTGAAAGATGTTGTAAATTTTCGAAAGATTGGTTATTTTAAAGATATAGTTCGTACAAAAGCAAGTTAAAAAGGCAACCTAGTTTCCCTATATTGATTAAGTATATTAAAGTTGTGATCCGAGAAATGATTTGATAAATGTGGGGTTATTATTGTGTCGGTCACAATAGACTCGATTTTGTTTTGGAGTTGGATCGGCTCCGTTGTGGGCGGCCAACCCTTCAATTTGAATATTGATTTGTCACTAGGCATGACTATAATTGTAATATTGAATGGTGATAATAGAAAGTTGAATTGTATTTTCTCCTCGTTATATATATAGCCTGATGAGAGGTTTATTGATGAAGTTCTCATATATGTTAGGAGAATCGTTTAGTTGTATAAACCCCTAGTATTAAATGGATTGGATAGACCTCATTTGGGAAAGTCCTTTTGGAATGTAGGAATGTTATTGAGTTTAACCTTGTGAAAATTGAGGAATCATTACGTATTGTTGAGGATATGCTACGGGCATGTACAATGGACTTTGGTAGTCGATAGGTCGTATGATTACCAGTGGTTGGATGCGTATGATAGCAGTTATTATTCTAACTCGAGATAAAACCGTATGAGGCGTTGTTAGGGAAGAAAATATCGATCTCTAATTTGTTGGGTTGAGATTAGAGAAGCAAGGCCTAAGGTAGATTGGCGCCAAAATTTGTTGATCCATTTGAAGTTTTAGAAAGGGTTGGTGATTTTGCTTATAGACTGACTTGGAGCAGCTTATAGAGTAATTGAAGTTTTAAATGTAATATCGTAATGTATTGGGTAACATAAGGTGTAATACTTTTCATTTAATATACTTTCTTTGAGGTCGTGAAAATTCGGGTTAGCGATAATGGTATGGTATTCTCGGCGTATTGAGTTGTTATATCACATTATTAATGAAATTTAAATCTTGGAAAGAATCATAGCATTGATGAGACTGATTGGGAATTGAAGTCTTAGAGTATTTAAGTTGTGAAAATGTATAGTAGAATCATGCCTTTGAGAAGTCTAATTGAAAATGTTAAGTTAGAATGTGTGAAAGTTAACCCTTGCTATTTGAACCTTAGGGTAAGTGACAGTCAAATTCGGGACGAATTTTCTTTAAGGGGGAGTGAGTGTAACGACCCCAACCCTAGGCACTAATTTTAAATATTATATTATATGCCTCAAATATTTATGTTAACTTATGTGTTCAATTATGTCTTTAAATTCTTAAATTAAGATAAATTGGGTGAGAAGTAAATTTAGAATCTTTTATGAAACTATTAGACATTAAATAAAGAAACTTGGAGAAATAATAAAAATGGGAATATGCTAAATAGTACAAGGAGGTAATTGGGTAGGATGAATTATTTAAGATAAGGATTTATTTTTAAAATGAGTTAGGGTGAAAGCCTTGGTTTATTTTTGAAGGGGGCCAATTGTATTACTCCCTCCTATGCATGCCAAGTGTCCCCTCTCCTCTCCTCCATACTCCCTCCATCCGGCCCCCCCCCTCTCCATCACCTCCTCTTACTCCTCTTCCCCTCCTTCTCCTTCATTCACTACCACTCTTCATCCTAGAGAAAATAGAGAAAACCTCCATTGAAGTCCCCTTTGCCCAAGCTTTGAAGTCAAGCACTTCTTCACCAAAAATCAAGTCTAAGGGCACCATTGAAGTTGGATGACCTAGAGGAAGCCATCTAGCTAGAAAGATCTTCCTTCCATTCTAAAATCCCAAGGTGAGTTGTTATGACCTCCTTTCATCTATGTGCTCATAATCTATCTATTGTTGTTCTTGGTGTTGTGATTGTTATTATATGCTTTGGAAATCTTCTTGGAGTTAGAAAATGGATTAATGACTTAAAAAGATAGTGGTTCATGGGAGTTGATTTAGATTTTTAAGGAATGGATGGAATTTGAAATTGTTGAAGTTAGGGTTCAATGAAGATGAGTTAAAAGGGTTGAAATGGGTAGAAATAGTAGTGATAAATAATCTAGGGTTACTTGGTTTTGGAGTTTACATGTTTGTTTGGGATTTGGTGAAATGAAGGTGTTCTTGGGTGTTCTTGAATAATCAATGGTAGAGGGAAGGAAGAACTAGGGTTAAAGGGGTTAAAAACCTAAGTTTGGGCTGGCAGGAGGCTTGGGCGGTCGCCCAAGGGGGCTGAGCGGCCGCCCATGCCGGCGAGAAACTCACATTTCCTTGAAAACCCTCTTGGGCGGTCGCCCAAGAGGTTTGGGCGGTCGCCCAAGACCCCAGAAATCCTAACTTCAATTCTGAACCAGAATTCGTTTAGCAATCTTGTGATGGTCATAACTTAATCATATTAAATCGGAATTTGATGGTTCTTGGGTCTAAATTGGGTGTTTTTCTGAGTACTTTCTGAATGTGATGGTTTCATAGCTAAAGAAGTTATCCTTATGTCCCAAAAATCTGATTTGGTTACAGCAGGTAGTATTGTACGTTAGAAGTTGAGTGGAAATTGAATAAATCATAGTTAATTCATACGGACTCGAAATTGGATGGTTCAAGAGTCCAAATTGAGTATTTTTAGGTGATCTCTCAAATGTAATTGGTTTTATAAACTAGATATGTAATGATCATTTCCAGATATTCTATTTTACCATGTGACTATATTGTTTATCCCCTTTGTGGATTATTTGGCAAGTGTTATGTGGCTCCCCAAGTGTGGAATATTTGACAAGTTGTTATGTTATCCCAATGTGTGGATATGTTTACTATGTAGTTGTATGGTTATTCCATTTGTGAATTTATTTGTTATCATTCATATTTGTTGATGATACTATGCATAGTGTATTACTTAAATGTTGCATTATGGCATTGATTGACATGAGTATACATTACCATGTTGTTATATTACTATCCCGGTTTGTGGATTTATCTCAAGTATCTATCATGTGCTTGAGCGTGTTTATGTTCGGGTGGGTATGATGGATGCCAATCAATTATGGATTTGTTCTATAAGTGATTGAAGGTACATCATACCGGTGACCCTTCCCCACTCTGCGGCCACGGGGGTGGGGGCGTATGCTGCATTTGTATTGACCCAAAGGCTTTACGGACTGTTGCGATCGTTGTAAGGAGGGACGATATTATTGTTGGATATTCTAATATAGGTATCCTTTCTTATATGGATGATGCAGGGTATGAGTCCTATAAGAGGTGAATGTGCTGGAGGCAATTCACCAAAGAGTGGAGTTTTACTCCCACGTTGTACGACTTATTGTTCAGACGGGAAAAAGGTAAAATGAGGTAACGTAAGGTGTTTACCGCTTTCATAATGTGTTAAGTGTTGCCATGCTATGTGTTGCATCTTGTTTGGCATCTTGCTGCATCCATAATAGCTCATTGAGATTTATTCTCACCCCTCTCCCTTCTTGTTTTAGATCCCGAGACAATTGCGGACCAGGCCAAGTAAGGGCGGAAAGGAGTTGGATGTGGTATTTTGGGTTTGTCGGGGTACGTATAGGTTGGCGTAGAAACTGTGTATTGTATAATTCTTTTAAAGGGTTTGTATTTATAAACTTTAATCTTATTTTATATTCAACATCTTTTTGTAAATCATTTATTACTTTCGGAGTTGGTCAACTCTTCCCCCAGTGTAGAAAGGAGTAGAGTTATTTTTGAAATGGGTATGTAAATGGTGTAGCGTTTGAAAGTTAAATCAAAGTTTTTAAAAGGGAGTTAGGATATTTGGGTTAGTTTGAGGACGCTCCAACTCGGGACACGTGTAGGTTCCGGGTCGGGGTCCTCACAGCTCTGCTTCATGTCGGTGGCCATCACGTCTGGAGGGGACCCTATCACGTCTTGGTTCCAGGTCTTGTGCGCCAAGTATCATCCTGTAGGGCTCTGGGGTCCTTGGCCTAGCGAATTCTCGATGCCGAGGACGAGGAGAGTCCGGTCGACGAGGACGACGAGAATCTGAATGATGAGGACGAGGAGAATCTGGCCGACGAGCTCGAGGAGACGCGGGACGCCTAGGTGTCATGATGAGGCGAGCAGGGGATAGGCGCCTATTCAAGCTTAGTCTTGTTCTTAGGTCCTTGGAGTTCACTTCCTCTTCCCTAGGAGTTATTTGGCTTCTCAGGTCGACCACAGGCTCCTTATGCTTGCTTGTTATGCCGAGGATGAGGAGAATCCCCAGGGAGCCGCGGTGGTAGCTCAGCGGTCTTCGGGGAGGAGCACGATGCTCTCCCTGTTCCTTTCTCAAAGGTGGGCCCATTGATGGTACAATGAAGGGAGCCATGGAATGATGCGGGTCCATTTGCAAGAGCTACTTGTGTCTCATACATCCTTTGCAAAGTCTCCATTTGTTTGTGTAACAAAGCGCGTCTGTCATCGGGTTGAGATCCTCCTGCTTGACCGGCGTCGGCATTCTTTGTTTTCTTCCTTCCTGCTTGCTTCCCACGAGTACGAGTAGGACGAGGAAGGTCGTTGCCCTCTCCCTCGGCATTTGCACGACCCATGGAACGAAGAGTCATGGCAAGGGGAGGAATGGCATCGGCGAGGTAGAGGAGGAGGAGGAGGAGCGGTGGCTCCTCGGCTCAGGTGTTTCCCCATTTACTTGGGTGGGATCCTCGAGTGTAACACTTGTGAATTGTCCGTCCATTATGAATTAACGCAGATTATTAACAGTGAAATATCTCAAAAATCACAATTTCAATAGAATCAATTTTGAGGTCAAAATTATGGCAAATTTTGACCACAAACAAGCCGCCGATTGTACTTCTTTCGAAACAACGAATTCAAGCCAAGCGGGGGGAATTTTAACGCCAAAAATGCCTTGACGGAATGCGGGTATTTTCCGGTCAAGATATGTAGATTCGGGCGGTTTTCAAGAACAAACCCGGCAAATCCGAAATTCCGTTCCAAGAAAGAATAATTCCGGCAAGAAAATTGGCTTAAGGCGAGCGTCTTCCAGGCCAAACAATGGGTGTTTGAATCGATATTCCCGGCAATGGAACCAATTGATGATGCCAAAATCGTCAAATCAGCCCAAATCCAAGCGTCGAATGCTCCGGCGATTGCAAGGCCTGAAAATAAGAGAAAACACGTAAACTAAGCCGGGGCGGATCCGGCTAAAGGCCCTCCGGCGTGAGAGTAAGTTCACGGTTGATATTAGAGAAATCAAATTGACAGAGTTTCTCCAATGTAAAAAGTAACGTACCGAATAATGAGCCATGGGGCTTGTATTTATAAGAATGGATAGGTAGAATCCATGTTGGAATGAACTTGTAAATAGATAAGATATAATCTTAAGAGAATTATATACATTAAGGAGTCATTGTTTGACTTGAATTGCTATTGGTAACTGTAATCCTGATTGGGTTACAACTGCATAATCCTTGTTGAATAAGGATTGTAACTGCTAGCCGGAACGCCGAGGAAGGCAAATGTTTTTCCTCGTCCTTTGGCAAATAGGCCGAGGAGAACGATCCTGCTTCCTCGTCACTTGATGAATGGCCAACATGAAAATGTGCCGGGGAGAATACTTTTGTTTCCTCGGTAATTGGTGACAGGCCGAGCAAAGGACTTTTCTCTCCTCGGTAATTGAGACAGACCGGCCCAAGAATGGCGACATAAGGCCAAGGTAAATGTTCCTCGGCCTACGAGGAAGAGAATGCTCGGCCCTAATACTTGATGAATATATAATATCCATGGCTCAATATAGTTGGGCCCAGGTTCGGGCAAGCCCATGTTCGTAGCTCGGTTTATACCGTTCAACACTTAAACCCCCAGATTGCATCCATTTGGCTGAAGTAGAAATCAAAACTTTTTGTTCGTGCTAAACATCGCTATTTTTTCTTGATTATTCTAATGACTAATTTTTAGAAGTCTAAGTTTCTGGCTATTACCATGCAAAGGTAAAGAGCCTCTATCATCTCGTGATCTTTTGATGCTTCGTAACCTTTGTGAACTTATGCAAAAGGCTTAAAATGTATTATTTCATTCACAATGCAGTGTATTGCTAAGCATGGTGTTGGTGCTGAGGATACATTGTGCTGGCCTGACAAAAAAGTTTGGTTGGATGTCAAGGCGTTCCAAAACGGCAATTAAAACCTTTCTATTTGGTAAAGATACTCTTTTTTGCTCCAAAATCTCATTTTGTTTGTTCTAATTCACAATGTAGTGTTGTTCTTTTTAATGATGATAACATCAAACATCCTCAGGCCCTCATATAATTATTCTCTTTATCGGTTGTTTAATATTTGCATTGTTGGATATACTCGTTGTTTTGGTCAAATTTCAACAATTATATTTTTATGATGGGAAAAGTGACTAAAGTGATATGAATCTAGGTACAATGACTATCAAGTTGAATAGAAATGGACACAAGATGTTTGTTGACTAGGGAAAGCCCTTGAACAACTTGTTCTCGGCACTGAAAACCCGGGGAGGATATGGCTCTGCCTTGGCCAGAAAGTTTACTAAGAATTCTCTTGAGATTACAATGCTAAGAGCGTATGAAAAAGGGAGCTTAAGCTAGTGAGGAACGTGTGTGAAAATACAGTGTGTGTTCCCCCTTTTTATACCTCAAAAATAAAGCTAATTAACAAAAAAGAGGATTATGGGCCTATAAACTCGGAATTAGGGTTGATCCTTGGAGATATATCCGCATTTGATCGTTGATGAAGAGATAGTGATTTGTTTCTTTGAAGAAACGTAGTTGAGCTGGTCTTTGGCACGTTCCACTATAAAATAGGAAAAACGTTATGCGTCCCAACCTGCAGAAGGCCAAGTTGTAAATAGAACAACTCAAGTTGTTAGTACCAAGTTGTTAAGTGTAAGTTGTAAACATGTTGACTGAAAATGTAGGGCCCAACAATTGCCCCCAAACTTTTTGAATTTTTAAAATGAAGAATAGAAAGAGACAAAAAGAATTCAAAAGGTTTGCCAAAACTAGAAAGAAAAAGAATGACGGTTTTAAAAAAAAAAAAAAAGGATGCGACGGGACGGTTAAGTGGTTTTTCCCAAGGCAAAAAGGTGTATTTGTTTTAAAAGGTCTCAACCACTTTCATCCTCCATAAATAAGAAGATTCCTGTTCCAACTCTCCCTTTCAAAAACGTAGCTTTCAAAAGATTACGGGAAGAAGAAGGAGAACCGGGGAAGACGGTTTGGAGAGGAGAATCAAGTAGAAATTGCCGGTGAGTTTCTTGTTTCCTTTTCGGTTCCTCCTTTGATTTCTTTGTTTTAAGCTTGAAAAATGGGGAAGAGAAAGGTGGTAACTTTAATCGAGAGTGGAGAGGGTTTGCCGCGGGTTTTCTCACCCAAAACATGTTGAAGAACCACGAAAAAGAAAAGTGTACCATCCTGCTTTGCCAATTTAGAAATTATCAAGAGGAATCATGCCATGGCTTTTGAAGCGAACTTTTACCCACCTAACCTAACTCCAGTGTTTCTCCCCGAATGGGTATGTTTCCACTGAATATCCGTTCATTATTGATGCAGAAATTCCCTTTTCCAATTTTAATCACTCGAGTTCTTTGCATCTACCAAGCTTAACTATGCCCAACTCATGCCTCGAGGTTGGAGAAGCCTTCAAACCTAGTAAGGCTAAATGCGAAACGAGTTAGCAATTGGTCTAGAGGAATTTGCTTTTACGAATGAGTTTAGGAGCTTTGGTTTAGGGAGGTATGGCTTTAGGGTTAGGGTTGGTAGGACGCCTTTCTTAATCGACAATGTTGATCCCGCCGATAGAGGGTGGAAGAACAAATTCTTTTTGCAAAGAAGAGCACCACTGGTGAAGGATGTGGGTGCCAACTTCAAATGGAGGTCCCAAGGTAGTAGGCAATTTTTCTTACTCTAATGATGATTTTCGGCAATGTACTAACTATTTCTCCAAATTTCTCTTTGGCCTAGTTGCGAAATTGGATGTGCTTTTTCCCTTTAAGGACAACACGAGAGAAAAGAGTGGCGAGATCTATAACTTGGAACCCTTAGTGAGAACTTTTAAGGCACTACAGTTCAATTTGTTGCGAGATTCTAACAAGGAAGTTGGTCTGAAGAAGCTTGAGAGGCAAACCTTGAAGAAACCTTTTACGAGCCTATCCCGATGTCTACGAGTTAATCAAATACTTTAAATCTTTGCCTATCTCCAAGTTGTTCTAACCCCTTTAATCTGTTCTAACTCTTCATCCTATTTTGCGGCCGCTCGCTCCAAGGAAGCATTGTGGCTAGCGACCTTCTTGCTGCGGCCCGAGCAAAAAGCTTGGCAAAGAAGGATGGTAAACCCCCTACCCTGTGTCTATTGTGGCTAGCTCTCATGTGGTTGCATCCAAGAAGAAGGGGGATGCAAAGAAAAGAAAGCTAGTGGAAGGCGAGGCCACGGATGCAAACGGTGATATGGATATGGAGAAGTTAGGAGAAAAATTTAGAGTACATTGTTGTTGAGAAGGTAAAGATGAAGGAATCTTTGAATTTTATCAAAGAGCTTGATAAAGTATTAACATCTTTTTTGGTGCGGGAACTCATGACCCCGATTGTGGCCTACATTGATGCATTGAAGATCAAAGCGGCGAGGCTTGGTCACGAAGGCTGAGAATCAAAAAAGGAGGCTACCAAAAGTGCGAAGGAAGTGGAGAAGTTGAAGAGGGAGGCAAACAAGCATCTTTGGTGAGGTGGAAGGTTTGAGGAAGGATTTTGAACGCTTAGGAGAAGAAGTGGAAGCCATTCGTCTTTGAGAATAAGGCTCATATGAAAGAACTTGAAGTTGCGAGAGGGAACTTCAAATTTAATGCCACCAAGACTTTGTTGGAGACCCGCATTCAAATGATTGAAGAATATGAAAACGGACAGGCCATAGCTTGGGAACTTGGAAGATGAGAGAAAAGTTTTGGAGGACCACATTGGTGAGCCAGCGGACGCAGAAGAAGTGAATTCTGCGGCCCTAGAAGCTCTAGTTGATGATGCTAACAAGGATCTAAGCACCATAGTGGCTACTCCAAATGATCAAGTGGAGGGTGCAACAGGCGGCGGCGAGCGGGAAGTTTGAAAAACATTTTAAAGCTTTTTGGGTATTTTGGATGAAAACAATTTTTGCTTTATTTGTGTACCACTATTGGTACAACAAATGGGGGGAGCGTCCCCAAAAACAAGGTTCTTTTTTAGTTTGTAATGGCTCATAAGAGCCGAGACAATTTATTTGGGGGTACTAGGTTGGTCTAGTACTCCAAGCTTTTTAGGTTTAGGGACTTGTTGGCTTATCCAACTCGTCCTAGAGTTTGCAAAAAATCTTTTGAAAAACACTTAATGGTTTTTTTAGCAAAGTATCTTATGTCTCTGAGAGACGCTTGTTTGTTCTTTAGATAACATGTAAATGTTATAAACCGAAGGTAACATGAAAATGTTACAACCAATAGTTCACAACTTGAAGAAGTGTGAAAACGTGCGCCCAGGCGAAGGTGTCAAAACCTTAATTCGTAAGAAAAGATGAATATCTTTTAACCATAAGTACCTTTGATCAGAGGTAATTCGTTTGAAGAGATAGAACAGTATCGGCCGTCTGGCGTGTCAGCAAGTTCTATCCCTCTCCGACGAGAATTCCAACATGTATCGGCCGTCTTTGGCGTGTCAACATGTTGAAATTTTCTTCTTCGAGTTCAAACATGTATCAACCGTGCTGGCGTGTCAACATGCTTGACCTTTGTCCTCCTCGAGGCTCAAACATGTATCGGCCAAATGCTTGGCGTGTCAACATGTTTGTCTGTTCCGGCTTAGGTCTCAGCAAGTATCGGCCGTCTTGGCGTGTCAACATGTTGAGCCTACTCCGTTGCTCAAGTTGCACCTCGCAAAACAAATTCATGTTAGGGTTGGGCGTCGGCATAGCTAACGCCCCTCCGGCCTTCAAGTCGGTAGTGTTTTAATAAGAGTAAAAATTTGAAATGCGTAATTGAACTCGACATAAGTTTGAACCGTACTGTGGAGTCTAATTATAAATAACCGGACTTACATGAAATAAAGTTTCAAGTGGATAGCGTTCCAACTTCTAGGGATTACTGTCTCCACTCGGGGTTGACAACCGGTATGCACCTTTGCCCGCTTCGGCATCGATGAGATATGGGCCTTCCCACTTGGGAGCTAGTTTACTGCATTCAATTCTCTTGTATTTTGAAATACTTTTCTCAAAACTAAATCACCAACCTTGGAACCTTCTAACTACGACATTCTTATTGTAGGACCTAGCGATTCGGCTGGCGATAAAGTTTGCCATCCTTATCTTGGCTAAATCCACGATCTCATCAATTGTATCTAAATCTTGAGTTAACAAGAGGTTATTTTCATCTTGAGTTAATAAGCCATACCTTCTTTGTGGGAATTTGTCGCTTCAAGCTGGAATCACGGCTTCGACTCGAATACTAAAGAATAGGGAGTCCTACTGTGGCTCCTTTAGAAGTAGTTCTATACGCCCAAAGCACAAGTGGTAGTTCTTCGACCCACTTTCCCTTCTTTTGATCTAGACAGCTTTTTCAAGTTGTTGATGATCAACTTGTTGCTAGACTTCGGCTTGGCCGTTGGCTTGAGGGTGGACGAGTGTGGACATGATTAACTTGATGCCCGGGCGAGCACAAAAATCCCTGGTCTTTTTACTTATGAGCTGTGACCCGTTGTCACATACAATCTCGATGGTACACCAAACTGCTAATGATATTTTTCTTTAAAAATGAAATTACCTCTTTATCTCTTACTGTACATAAGCACGCCTCGATCCATTTCGAGAAATAATCGGTTAGAGCCAACATGAATACTTTGCCTCTGGAGCTTTGGGCAACTTGCCTACAATATCCATGCCCCATTTGCATGAAAGGCCAAGATGAGACTATGGGATGTAGAGGTTCGGCGGGTTGATGCGGGAGATGTTGCTATGTCTTTGGCGAGGCATCACACTTACGTACGTAGCTCGGGGCATCTCCACGCATGGTTGGCGAATAGTATCCCGTCTTGAGGGCCTTGGATGCTAATGCCTTTCCTCAGGAATGGTTCCCACATATTCCTTCATGGATTTCTTTAAGCACCACTTCAACTTGATCGTTATCGACACATCTCAAGTAGTGTCTGCAAAAGACTTCTTAAACGGCACATTATCTATCAAAACGAAAGTCGAAATACGAATCTTAAAAGATCTAACATTCTTAACATCGGGTGGAATAGTTCCAAGTTGAAGAAACTCAATTACGAGGTTGGGTCCAAGAAGGTTTAACATCTTGTGCCCCGGTAGATGGTGTAACCACTTGAATTTCCTCAACTTGGTCTATTGCGGGTACTTAACATAAATAATGGGTATCTTTGGAATGCGACATTGATTTGCAAGTTGAACCCAGAGTTAGCCAAGGCGTCGCCGTATTTTCTTCTGCGGGGACTGTTCCAAAGAGAATGATAGAAATTTCGAAGCTAAGGCTTTAACATGTTGGAGGTACGAGTCATCTTGGAATGCTTCGCCATATAAGCGCCATTAAAATGGTTAGCTAGCGGTTGAGAGTCAACAAATACATTTAAATGTGTAATATTCAAGCTTAGATTTGTAGTTAAACCCATGATTAGGGCTTCATACTCGGCTTCGTTATTTGTTGCTTGAATTCACAAGATACGGCTTGAGGTATGATATCACCTTGAGGGGACTTCGGGACTATTCCCGAACCAATTCCCTTGGAATTTGAGGCTCCATCTGTAAACAATGTCCAAAATCTAGGAATAGTTTTACCTTCAAGTTGTTGCACTTCCAATTCTACCTCGGGCTGCAAACTAGGGCGAAGTCGGCTACGAAATCGGCTAGGGCACGAGACTTGATAGGCATTCTTGGCTCGTATGAAATGTCATACGTGCTCAACTTAGTGACCACTTAGCCAACACTTGCCCGAGCATCTGCGGAGTTCTCGACACATTTCTCATAGGATAATTAGTTCTAACAGTTATGGGATGTGTTTCAAAATAATGACGTAATTTCGTAGCAGCAGTAGTTAAGGCTAATATCAATTTTTCAAGATGAGAATACCTTGTTTCAGCATCTAACAAAGATTTACTTACGTAGTAAACGGGATGTTGTTCACCACAGGTTTCTTTCACCAATACTGCACTAACAGCATTTTCAGATACAGCTAAGTATAAATAAAGATGCTCACCATGTTCGGGTTTGGCGAGTAGGGGTGATGCCATCAAGTATTCTTTAAGTTGTTTGAAGGCGGCCTCGTGTTGGTCAGTCCATTGAAAAAGTTTGTTTTTCTTAACACTTCGTAGAATAACTTTGCACTTATCGAGATGATTTGGATATAAATCTATTCAAAATTTGCTACTCTACTGTTAACCTTTGTACGTCCTTGATGTTTTAGGGGATGCCAAGTTGAGAATGGCTTTGATTTGTTCGGGACTTGCTTCGATTCCCCTCTTGGTTACCATATATCCCAAGAATTTGCACCTTTCCCAACACCGAAGTTGCACTTCGCCGGATTGAGCTTCATGTTGAAAGTCTTCAAGATGTCGAATGCCTCAGCAAGGTGCTCCACATGATCCTCAATGTGTTTGGATTTGACCACCATGTCGTCTATGTAGACCTCCATCATCTTGCCAAGTTGGTCTTTGAACATTTTGTTCACTAACCTTTGATAGGTTGCCCTGCATTTTAAGACCAAAGGGCATAGAAATATAACAGTATATACCTTATGGAGTCATGAATGCTGTATCTTCTTGGTCTGAAGGCTCCATTTGAATTTGTTGATACCGGAAGATGCATCCATGAATGTCAAGATGTCGTGACATTTGTCTCATCAACTAGAGAATCAATATGAGGGAGAGGGAATGGATCCTTTGGGCGAGGCCTTGTTCAAGTCGGTGAAGTCCACGCATACTCGCCACTTGCCATTCTTCTTCTCCACCACTACAACGTTAGCCAACCATCTTGGGTGCTGAACTTCTACGATCATCTTGGACTTTAGAAGCCTCGCAACTTCATCCTTTATGATGCGGTTCCGCTCTGGGCGAACTTCCTTCTTTTGACGGACGGGACGGATGGTCGGATCGATGTTCAACTTGTGAGTAATAATATCCTTGCTTATCCTGTCATGTCCTCATGTTTCCAAGCGAAAGCAGCATCTCGGCTTTTCGGGAACTCGATCAACTCCTCTTCGATTTCGGACGGTAGGTCTATCCCAACTTGCACTTGGGCCTCGGGATTTGATGCATCAACGAGAACGCTTTTTGTATCGTGCTCCACCGCTTCAAGAATGTCTGGGCCTTTTTCTTTAATTGCTATGCTTGCTTGGGGGTCGAGCTTGCTTTCATGTTGATCTTGTAACATTCCTTAGAGACTTGCTTTGGTTTCCCTTCAACTTGGCAACACCCCAAGGTGTTGGAAACTTGACGCATTGATGGTAAGTCGATGGCACGGCCTTCATGTTGTGGATCCAAGGCCTTCCCAATATGACATTGTATGAAGAAGAGCATTCAATCACACAAAACCTCTCCATGGAATTCATACCTTCTAGGTAGATGGGCAAGCTTGATCTCACCCATGCTGTTTCACCTCACCCTTTGAACCACTACCGGTACGGATGAGTTCTTCACAACTTCGAGACAAAGGAATACCCATATCTTCAAGAAGCGTGAGTAAAGATGATGTTGAGTGACTGCCACCATCGATCGGGATCCGCTTGACCACACAATTAGCAATGCACTGAACAACTAGACCATCATGATGAGGGTCCAACGTGTTGTCCTTATCTTCATCTTCAAAAGAAATGACATGACCATACGTGAAGTCGCGGCGCCTTATAGGCAATTACGATTGATCTTCCTTAGAGCTCTTGGCATGACGCTTGGCGGCGAGTAAGTTGTGCCGCAAATATGAGACCCACACGAGATAACATTCACTACCTTGGTGGCCGGAGGGTGCAACTTTCTCGGGCCTAGATTGCTCCTCGAACCGGGTTCTTTGGATTCACTCACGACCCTCTTCTTGCCCAACAAATCCTTGAGAAGACCCTTGGACAATAAATGAGCAATCTCCTTCCTCAAGGCGAAACTTGGTTCTCGGTGGTGTGCCCAAAATCTTCATGAAAGCGCGCACCACTTGGACTTGTCCTTCCAAGTTGTTATTGGTCATTCTTCTTGGGCCATCTTGCCTTATCTCAAGATTTCCCATGGCGCACAAGATTCTGCAATGTCCATGAAAAGCGGTATTCGAAATTTGTGGATAATCATTATCATCACCTTCACGATCATCATCTACAACATGAATTCTAGAAGGTTCGGTTTTAACAGGGGTTTGCCTGTTGGACTTAGTGTGATGGGAGTCCGATGCGTCTGTCGAGAGGGTTCAAATAGAGGAGTAGGAGTCCTCCAGGTTGATTTCCCCATTGCCAAGCTATCTTCCTCCAATCGGATGTAAGGCAAGGCCACAGTTACGATTTCTTCAAGTTGTTTCGCGGGGGTCATCACTGACTCGTTTGTAAAACAATGAGCTCTTCTTCAAGCCTATGCGGAATGCCTCGTTCTTTGTGGACACGTCCAAGTTGGGTATAGTCACTTGCCTCCTTATTGAACTGTGCAAATACTCTTTAAGACTTTCGTTAGGTACATTTGCACAATTCTATAAAGATCACTAGTCAACTTGTCAAATGCCTGTTGCATGGATTAATGAACATATTAACAAGTTGAGCATAAGACGAAATAGAGTTTAGAGGAAGCCACATTAGCCATTTTAAGGCCGGTCGACAAGGTTGAGCCAAAGCCCCTGCAAAAACACGCTTCTTTAAACATAGGAGGGATACTTATGATATCCATTGACTCTTGATACGGCAACACGTGCTCTGCTTTGGATCGGTACTCCCCATCATACTTCTTCGTATGAGGGGTGAGAATTTCTTCGGGATCTCC